>BMAU01015480.1:0-179851 GCA_019973935.1 Trichonephila clavipes
ACTATATAGTTTGAATTCAAATGAAAACTAATTCACATAACAGAACTCTCATCAATTACACTGAGAAATAAGAAAAGCAATTAAAAAACTAAATGAAGAACAATGAAAAAATAAACAATACTCACACAAAATCGACACGTATCGTAAAAAACACAACTCTCTCTCTCTCTCTTTCTCTCTCTCTCTCTCTCTTTCTCTCCGTCTCTCTCACACAGACAATAGCAATGAAATATATCACAAAATAATTAAGGTGACTGCCTACATTCAAAATATATCAGACACTGGGATGCATCATTAAAGTCGGAGCAACATGCCACTACGAAATCAAATTTGTGCATCGCTTGCAATCATATATTGACCGAGTCTGCTCTCCTTCAACTACAACAGATTTAGGGAAGAAATATAAATCACTCATGGTAAAAGATATTTTGCAATGAATACGCAAGGAAAAAATTCAAATATGAGCATGGATTTTACATCATAAATCTTCGACAAAGCGTTGATAATAATTGAAGATTTTTACTATTCATTATCAAAAAAGTTCAGGGCTATCTGTAAAATTTAATTGCTTAGATCTAGACATGGATTACTTCTCCTTATGGACTATTATTTGTTGTGTTCTAGAGTAGACAGACCAGACAATCATTTCTGTATCTGCACAGGCAATGAAGCAACACAAAATATTGTCTACCCAGAACCATTGTAAAATAAAACATTTGCCCTTGTGGACACAGAGTTGAACCATTTCGTCAGATTTAGGTATATTTTATTTGTTTAAGATAGCTTTTTAATTCAAATTAATGTATTAACTTTTTTCAGTTTAAGACTATCCCTCATTTATATATTTTTGACTATTTTATGAACGTATTTAAGTACTTTGAAATTATTTTGGAACTTGCGTATTACCACAACTTTTTGGCGACATTATACGAAACGGAGCACCTACTTGCCAATTCAGCGTGTACGACACATAAGAATCAGGGGTGCAAACTTGGCGAGTATTAATAGAGTTTGCGATTGTTGCAAAAATACCTAAGTACCTTTTCTTTTATTTCTTTGAATTCTTGTATATTATTACTTACTTTTGTAAGGTTCATGCCATACTTTATGGTGCACCAGGCTGACTGAGCTAGAGCAACATGTAGCTGGATACAGCTAGTTATAAAATAAAATTAAATCTTAAAAAAGATATCAATAATAAAATAAGGCTCCATATTTTTGAATCAATATAAACAGTTTCGTACAAACACAAAATATATATTGGAAAATCTTTATTTTGCCATTCTCGTATTTCAGAGAGACATCAAAAGAAATTTTAAAAAATTGTCAAAAACAGATAAAAAAACATAATTAAGAAAAATCTAGCTAATTAATTTTGCCAAATTAAGACATCACGATGTGCAAAAAAATATTGCGGTACATAATCGACAAAAAAAATGTAAGTACTAAAATATAAAAAGCAAAATTTATATATGAGTTAATTAAGGATTACTGGAGAGAAAGGTAAAACAGGCTAAAATAATATTCATAATATTGATTTCATATTGGGGTACGCTATTCATTTTTGGCATGATTTTGAAATCACAACAAGTTGGTGTGTTGCGGCCAGTCTAATGTTACAGTAATGTACGTAATTAAAGGTACTTAGGTATTATTGCAACCTTTTGGTGACATTATAGGAAATGAAGCACATGATTTCCAATTCAGCCCATACAAAATTATGATTGCTTAAGTAACGAGTTATTTTTAACGTTGACAACAGTGCGATAATACGTAAATACCAAATTAAAATTAGTATTTTAGGAAAAAAATTATCTAAAGTACATATCCCCTGAGCCTAAAAATAAATTTAAAAACGAAATACAATATTAATTAATGTTAACTGACATAAAAAGAACTGAACTATCTTTATCAATGCGAAAACTTATTTTGAAAAAATAAGGCACTTACGTATTATCGCAACCTATTGGCGACATTATATGAAACGAAGCACGATTGCCAATTCAGCGCATGCATCACATGCGAAATTAGGGTTGCCATCTTGGCGAGTTATCTTGAACGTTGGTGATTGTTGTGATAATTAAGTACCAAGCAAATCGTAATAACTTCAAATATTCTGTTAACAAATTACTAATGGAATATGTTAAATAAAGTTATAACATAAACTTAAATTTTAAAAAACCATCAAAAACAAAATAAGCTTTAATATTTTTAAGACTTTAAATACACTCATGTCCATAAATTAAGGATAATTCAGAATCACACAGAAATTGAACTCTAAAATAAAAATTTCACCTGTAGAATTATCACACACATCTTGAAGAAGAATATGCGAATTACAGGAAACCAGCAGATGGCACGAAAAGTACGTCACAAGGACGAGAGTGTAAGAGAGGGATATATAAGGAATGATGGCAAAGAAGTAAAATTGTTCACAAGCGCTCTAAAAGCCTTTCAGTGCAATAGCCGCATAGTTATGGCGCAAAGGAAGCATTTGGATGATTTTTTACGTGGTAGAATTATTGGATGACAGGAATGTGGACGTACCCAGCTCGAAGTATCCGAGGAACTTGGAATCGCCCAGTGTGTCATCTCCAGGCTTAGTCAACGATTCCAAGATGATAGTAATGTGAGTAGATGTTACAGCACAGGTCACCCCCGAGTTACAACGCAGAATGATGACCGGTATATATTTGGCGGTTACTGCCAAAAGAAACAGACGGAGGACAGCATCAGACCTGTCTCGTCAGCTCTCTTCAGCTACAGGTACGACAGTTTCAAGGCAGAACGTGTACAGACGCTTAGGGCACATTGGTCTATATGCTCGTAGGCCTGTCAGATGTGTTCCACTTACCGCAACTCACTGTCGCCTGAGATTAACCTGGAGTAGAGAGCATGCATTGTGGATGATTTCCGACGAGTCCAGGTTTAGTTTGCAGTCTGATTCTCGTCGGACTTTAATATGAAGAGTGCCAGGTACCCGTTACCACCAAGAGAACACCATTAAACGACACCGTTATGGTGGTGCAGGATGGCTCGTTTGGGGAGGAATTATTCTTGGTTCCAGAACTGACCTGTATGTTCAGAGTGTAACGATGACAGGCCACATCTATCGGGATGTCATTCTGGAACAGCATGTACGTTTGTTTCGGGGCGCCATGGGTGCTGAATTTCTGTTTATGGATGACAACGCCCGTCCTCACCGTGCAAACATTGTAGACGAATGCCTTCAATCGGAGGATATCACCCGTATGGATTGGCCAGCATACTCACCGGACTTGAATCCAATAGAGCATGTGTGGGATATGCTTGGCCGACGAATTGCAGCCCGTCAACCACCTCCCACCTGTCTACCGGAACTTCGGAGGGCATTGCTTGAGGAGTGGTGTAATATTCCCCAAGATCAGATTGATAATTCGATGCTCAGCATGGCTAGGCGTTGTAAGGCCTGTATTGCATCATCCGGGAGACATATTCCGTATTAACCATCATACTAACAATGTTATACTGTTTTTTGTAAATAGGTTCTTTTTTGAAATTTGCTCCAGGAAGTAAAAATCGCAGTTTTTATTAATTATGTCAAACATATAGCATCTTTTTTGCTCTTTACCTTTTGTTTAATAAATAGATTTTACAAATAAGTCAAATTAGTTTTGCTTCTGTCTCTTTCTTTGCCTGAACTTCATTATCCTTAATTTATGGACATGAGTGTATATACCAGAAAAACTAAATTTGGCTAAAAAACTAAATTTTATTTCAATAATAATATGAAATGAAATTTAAAAATTGGTTAAAATAGAGAAAAAAGAACTTGCTTATTTAAAATCCCGTCGATTAATTTCACCAAATTAAAATTCCCCCAGTGGAAAAAAATATTGTGCTCAAATATAAATGGAAAGGTTTCCAAACATTGAATGCATATATCGCGGCATTTGGCAACGTCTTATAACCAGATGTAAATTGCCCAGAGAAAAAAGTGTCGTTACCAAAAAAATAAATATAAAAATTAATTTGATCAAGGATTACTTTAGAAAGATAAAATTGGCGGAAAATATTTCAATCAGTACACTACGTGTGGAGATCAGACGGCCAATCTAATGTTAACGTCAAATCTTTTAGAAATTTTAACAACCATTTCGCAGAAAAATAAATAGAGTACAGAAAAGTCAAACATAATTATAATCTTCACTTAATAAAAAGAAACAAATTTAACATAAGTTACAGAAAAAAACACGATGTAATATATAAGCAAAATCGTAAACATCCCGCTTTAAAGCTATCAGAATGCTGCCAAAACTACAAAGCAAAATTTGAGTTGTTGAAAGAATAATTATAAAAAAATAATTTATCCGAAAAATAATTCCAATTACGCATCAAAGAACAAAAAAATAGATAAATATGACAACTAATAAACATAACCATAGTAGAAATATGTAATAATCCGGAAAAAAACTATGTGTTAAATTTTAATTTTCGCATTCAGAGAGAATCGTGACATGATGTGACGTCATAACAACGAAAAATCTCTTCAAAATTAAATTTTAAAAAATTTAGAGTGAATTTCGAATTTAAAAGAACATAAAAACCCACCCTGATTCAAATACAACGTTATGTCAAAATTTCAGATAAATCGATGCAGAACTTTTTGAGTTCTGGAAGCGTACACACAAACCAACATAATATTTATATATATATATATATATATATATATATATATATATATATATATATATATATATATATATATATATATATATTGATATGTTGAGTGATACATTTATGTGCATCTCAGATTTTAATAGAAACAATTAAAAAAATTCAATTTTTTTCCAATTACATTTATTTTAATAAATCTTATTCAAAAAGGGAGAAAGTGCATAATAATTAAATTTTCATATGAAATTTTCTAAGACAATTAACTATTTTGTAAGCAAAGGTGCATTTAGCGCTAACATGAAGTTCGATATCTAGATTTGCAACCTTCATATCTACATTTTTCGACGCAAATTTGTCTGTCATAATTCCAATATCACACACATCATATCGAATAACGGGAAAAGGTTGTGTGCGTGTGTGGTCCATATTTTACTTCACACAGGTAGTTATTATAATATCTGGTGTTACCTCAGTGTGATATCATTTATATACCCTCCTCTTTTTCATTTTCAATAAATACATCAACATCATGGGGCAAAACTACTTCAAAATTCCCTTCACTTAAATCATCTCAGACACACAGTCACTTTGACTCATAAATTCCCCTATTTTTTTCCCCATGTTAAATTTTCTAAATCGGAATATAACAATAATTATAAGTTTCTTAAATTTTATATGCATAAATTGAAACAAAGATATAAGAAAAATTTTCAATTTATGGCCGGTTATAAATAACCAAAATATCAAATCAATCTCGAATTAGTACCAAATATGACCACATAAAAACAAATTTGCACATAAATTTTATGTATTTCTAAAATTTTTAAATTGTTGACTAGAATATAAAAATCATATTGATATGCCATATTTACTCGAATTTAAGCCTCACTTTTTTCCCAATATTAAAGCTACTGAAAATCTTGTGCGGAAGAGAATCGAAGACGGAAAAAATACGTTGGATGGGGAAAATTGAACATGATTCTGACGATTAGAGCAATTACAGGTTCATGTATGTTTTTAACACTGATAAAATAAATTATTCACTTCTTTTTATAATTTTGAAAACATAGGATATCGATAAACCTTTTTACACTACTTTTTATTTTTTCACAAAAATGTGTTGAGAATTTAGGGTGCGGCTTGGATTCGAATAAATATGGTATGTACTCTTACTTATAAGTTTGTAACTATAAATTAGTACATTAATTTGTCTAGTAAGTTGACTTAAATTTGGTTTATTTCCCTAAATATATTTTTAAAAGCGCTTTTAAGTTCAATTTAAAAAAAAAAGGAATTGACTTGTATATTTCTAAATAAATCTTGTTTCAATCCGAATTTAATTTGAGATGTTTTCGTATTTTTCCTCGTGTAAAGAATAATAGTTTCGTTATTTCAATCTGAAAAGTTTGTTAATTGAAATTACAACAGTTCATCGTAACAATGCCTTCCTCTCAAAATACAGGGAAACATCTAAAAACGCATGACTACTCTTGCGTATTACAATCACAGCAGCAACTTGAAACTATCGAAGTGAGAATTAGGTAAGAAGATATAAACGACACACATTACGTCGGAGTAGTTCCTTATTTCGTTTTCTCCCTAGGGCATCGCTTATCAAGGAAGTACCAAACGATTTCGGCAAAGAACAAAAAATATTCGTTCAAATTTGTCTATTATTCTTTTAAGAACAAAATAAGAATTCCTTCTAGAAAATACTTGAATACTAATTTTTTTTCAAAGTTGAAAAATGTCATTGATTGCTCCATTTACTAACAGTGAAGGTATTTTCTACAAAAAGGTACGATTGTTATTGAGAGCTTATAAATATTCGAAATACTAAGTCATTTATTCTAATTAAAAGAGTGTATTTTTATTTTAGATTAAATTGATCAATTAAAAGTGTATATTACACACCTTATTAATTTAAAATAATTGACATCGATAGATTTTTCTAATACAGAAATAAGTAACAAATAATAAGTTCTCTCTTAATGGTGGAGTTCATTGTGAAAAACTTTTTATACTCAAAATAATTTTAAAATGTATGCATGCATTTTTTTAATTGATCAATTACTTTTGAAAAGGCTTTAAAGTTAATTCTCGCACAAAAAAATATTTTATTAGGAGAAAGAAATTGTTAAGATGAAGTCAGTGTCTGGTTAATTTCTGTTATTTTTTATTGATGTACATCAAAGTTATTACTTCAGTTTGATCTTTATCCAAGCACTACTTTACCGAAGATTATTAGTTGATGTTTTTTTAAAAAATTGTATTCTTAACTTCCTGGTAATTATATACTGAACAACCTGTTATTTATTTTGCATTTAAACTAGTTAATATTTCCGTGCTTCAAATCAATATTACAACAATGAGAGCTGTACAATCTGCTTCCAGAAACTTCTGGAATATAAAACTGTGTGTTTGTTACATATTGATAATGACTTCCTCTGTATCTTATAAATTTTCCTTGAAAAACTATAAATATTTGGTTTATTTACTTTCAACTTAAAATGTTTAAAAATTATTATAATTAGAATTCTGCAATTCTTTCTTAATTTCTTAAAAGTACTTTGAAACCGCATACAAAAAACAATACCCTATAAAATTTAATATGTATTGTTCAGTATTAAAAAATTAAAGAGAAATTCATCAATATGTTCTATGTTTAATTAAAATACTTTCTCTTGCAATCAATCACTAAATAGAGCACTCTATTCAGTAAAAATAAAGGAATATTATTTGAATTACTGAATTTTAATGTATTTACGTTTGAGTTGTTATATTAAAAATAGAATATTTAGTTACATTTTAATCATTTCATTCAATTTATTGTACATTTGTTTTCTTTTCCCATACTATATTTTAAAGACTGACAAGTTTTGATCGCTACTTTTATATCACTTTATTTATAGCATAGTACTTGAAGCAAATGAATTGTTTTATAATTTTTTTCCAGACTAATTGTAATGTTTCAGAATCTCAAAACTGAATGTTAGCTTTCTGTGTACAATTTAAATAAATTCAATTTAATTATAGGGATTATTTGAATAGTGCAACCTTATTTCTTTTGGCCACACAATCGTCAGACTGTAAAAAAAATCATAAAGTAAGAATGATGTATTCTTCTCAACATTAGAAAACAAGATGCAACAGTATTTCTCTTTTATGAACTCTAGTCAAAATTTTGCATTAAAAAACCCTAAAGGACACGGATACTCCCAAAATTAACAACTTACCAACATTTATTCAATTACCAGACAGGCGGTTATCTCTGCTGCTTTAACTACTTGTAACTGCCTCTAAGCGACGCGCGTGTCATCTAGCGGAACATAGTTTTACTAACTCAAAAACCTTTGCGGGCATGCGTCCAACCATTCCCCAAAGTTTCATCGCAATCGGATGAACGGTTTAGGAAAGCATAAGAGACAGACACAAACATTAATTGTTATTTATGTAGATAATATTATGAATAAATACAACAAATGAATATAGACCCAGTATTTCACCCACATTTAAACCGATAATATATTTTTTTATTAACGGTAATAAGAAAATTCAAGGACATGTTATTATCCTTCATGTTTACTGAAAAAATAATAATAGTCCATTATATTAAGCTTTTATTAATAACCTCTATACAAAACAAATTTATTTTACAAATTTATACAAAAGAAAAATTATCCAGTTTTTAAAATATCAAAAATATTTTACATATTTTTAAAATATACATGCACGAGTGTCTTAAATCAGTTCTGCATTATTTGGCAATGGCATCGAACGTTTTCAAAACTGAAATGTTTATTTCTTGGAAATGTGTTTTTCTGATTCGGTTGGGCATCGTAAACGACTCTGCCTCTTGTATTCCTACCTTCAGTTAGTAGATTACTGTACCTAGAGTTGAAAGGTTTTCTGCGAGGTAACCTTAATTGAGGATTATGAAGCTTTTTAATACCTACAGGCAAAATAAGGTTTGCTTCTTCATCGTCGTCTCTAACTGAATGTCTCATTGCTTTGCGAACCACATCAGACACTTTATGTACATCTTCACCAAGATATTTTAAAGGCAAATAACCTGTTGGAAAGCCTTGAATTGGTTTCCAAGATGATTCTTCAACCGGAATAGAATATTTATTTTCTTGAGAAAGATGAGGTATTCGAGATTCTTGATTTAAAATTTGATTTCTATATTCATTGACTTGGTGGTTATGAAGCAGACCATGTTGGTGGTTTCTATTGTGATGGTGGTCATCGTCATTTAATACAAGCACTTGAGTTCGAATCACGCTAGAAAAAAAATTAAAAATAATGAAATTGCGTATATATAGGAGTTTAAATTCAATGAGGTATAGAGAATGTGTGTTTTAATTTTTTCAATCCTATTATGATATTTTAATATCATAATCATAACGTTTAAAATTTTTATGATAGGCATCTAAATAACATTAAAAATTAGCATTAAATTTAGCATTTTTAATTACTATAAAGTGATTGAATTTCATGAATATAGTTATACAAAAACGGTAAAAAATAAAAGCAATCAAATGACAAATATTGCAAGCTTCAGTGACGATTATTGTGTGATTTCATTCTATATCTAAAACATATTCGATGTTAATAAGCATATTATTAATTATATAGTTTTGTTTAATTTCAACAATCATTTTTACAATGTAAAATACAATTGCATTGTTAAATATTATACACGGTGATTCGCTACCAAACTGAAAAACTTTCAGGTTATGTAGGGGGCACAGAGACGACTCAGAATCGCATAGAAATGCAGAGTTGCAAATACCGTAATTGCGAGTTGTGGTGCAAAGAAGCAGCGAAAATGAATAGTAACAGCAACACATTAATGGGGCAGAAAACATTTTATTGAAAGGTTTTAGTTCTACAGGTGTTCTAAATTACGACCAGAAATCGTCTGGCAAACCTGACAACGGTTCTGCATGGAATTTCTTATGTTCTGGAAGACTCCTGGCAAGTTACGTATCCGGCAGCTGTCTGCTTCTGAAGAAATGGGCGTCTCGTACAGAAAATTTTTCATGTAACCCCAGAAGAAGAAGTCCATGCAGGATAGATTCAGTGATTAGTCAGGTCAATGAACCGAGTCACCACAACCTATCCACGTTGTCTAAAGGTTACGTTGGGGTGTCTGTGGACGGAAGTTTCATAATGTAGAGGAGCTCCGTCACGTTGGTACTACATGGAGCGACACGATGACCGAGGACTTGTTGCAAGAAGATCAAACATACCCTACTATCCAAAAGGACTGGGCCGAAGTCGTCATTCCTGCCCTTCAGTTAAATGTTTATTCTCTCATTAATTTGTTGCTATTTTTGTTTTTTATTCTCTGCTTTTTTCAATCATAGCTCGCAACAACGGCATTTGCGACCCTGCATTCCTATGGGATTCCGAGTTGACTCTGTACCCCCTACACATTGTGCAAGTTGGTCTGTCTGCTAGCGAATCACCCTGTATATATGCTGTCGAGCCTCTGTTTAACAAAGTTGATAAATCTCGAAAAATTTCGTTATGTGGAAAGTTCGTTAAATAGAAATTCAGTTTTCAATATATTTTATTCTTGGTTCCAAAAAAAAGTTCGCTTAATAGTAAAATTCACAAAACAGAGGTTCGTAAAATGGAGGTCTGACAGTGAATATATATATATACGGTAATGTGACGTTCTCTGAATTAAAAGGAAAATGTTTTTGTGTATTTTTAAAGATACATTCTATGAAACTTGTATGTAAGACTAACATCTTTTTTTGCTGCCTGAACCGAATAAAACCAAATATGTAAGCCGAATTTATTCTCGGCCAATGGTGGGTAATTGTGCAGAAATAACAAGAAATCGAAATATTTTTTCAAACCAATTTAACCATAATTCATCTGCTATCTCCATTGTGACAGAGAAAACTTTTCTGTGAAATACAAAAGTAAAAAATTATTTCTTCGATATATTGGGTTGATCGAAATGTAGTTTTGTTTTTTCCCAACAGAGGACTTAATTGTATATTTTTCGCACTCACCTTAACAACTCAGCCGCATAATCATTACATATTTTGAAAGCAGATATAGCAACACTTCCTTGTGAAAAAAGTACATTTTGGGATGGTGCCCTTTCAAACATGGAGAGTGAATAGCAACATTTTCAGCATAAGTTACTTTTTTACTATCGAAAAAGTTAAAATGCTGTTCAAGCAAGAAAAAACGTGTTGGTGTGTATGAAGAAGATGTATTGACAGTACACCAGTGCCAAAACTGGTTTCCAAAATTTTGATCCGGAAATTCTGATGTTGAATATACACCACGTTCTGAAAGACCATTTAAAGCTGATAAAGGCACATTAAAGGTATTAATTGATACAAACCAGCAAATAACAACTCTTGAGATCGCTGAGAGAATTAATCTATCGATTTCAACTGTTTACGACCACTTGAAAGGCCAAGGTTTAACCTCAAATTTCGATATATGGGTTCCTCATGTTCTCACGTAAAGAAATTCATGCCGTCACGTTGATGTCTGTTATTCGCTTCTCAAACGTCAAGAAAATTATCCCTTTTTGAGGCGCACCATCACCGGGGACAAGAAATGTGTTGCATATATCAATGTCAAACACAAGAGATCATAGAGTAAAAAAGATGAACCGGCTCAAACAGTGCCGGTTTACCCATTGATCGCTTGGAGAGGGCGCCCAGAGGCCCGGATAAGTTGAACTTAATCAGATTTTCTGGTAATAAATTTCGATCCACCAGTGCCAAGAGAGCCTTTAAATCTTCTGTGCCCATGGCCGGAAATGAGCTTTAACCGGTACTCGGCTCAAAGCATTTCGAAAGCCAATATTCATCAAAAAAATGTGGTGTTATCTGTTTGATGGAATTTTAAAAAAATCGCCTTTTTTAGCCTTTACCGGACAACACAACGATTAATTTTGAAGTGTACTGTCATCAGCTCGACAAACTGAATGATTAGCTTAAACAAAAAAGGCCAGAATTGATCCACAGAAAAGGTGTATTGTTCCACCAAGATAATACGAGATCTCATGAAGTTTATTAACTCACCAAAAACTTTTACAGCTTGAATGGAATATACTGCCACACTCACCATATTCTCAAGATCTGACAAGTTTCGATTAATATTTGTTCAAGTCTACAAAATTTCTAGACGATAAAACATTTACTTCAAATGAGGAAGTCAAAAATCATTTGGATCCTGTTTTTTTTACCAGCAATGAACAAAAAATTTATGAGCTTGGAATCTTGCTACAACCAGAAATATGGTATTGAAAGAAAAAAAGTATTGTGTGTGTGGATCAGAAATGACAAATAAGTAATTTTACAGGGCAAACTTGAACAAGAACCCGTCCTGGGTCCCTGGGGCTCCTAGAAAAGTTGCTGTAGCTTATTTCAGACTTTTGATAGGTCATGACTGTCTGAGAGCTCATCTCTACAGAATTGGTATTGCATATTCACCGAACTGTACTCTGTGTGACTCTGGTCAGTGTATGATTGCTGAACATTTGGACGTGTGCCCTGCATTAATTAGTCTGCATTCAACTGACGAAAAACATAGTAGAGCACGAGCACTAATGACATAGGTGCTATTGTAGTGTGGGGCATTTGTAAAATAAAGAATTTAATAAAATTTTTATTTACTACATGAAAATTGTCTTTCTTCCCTCCCCCCCTCCAAACTGAAATTACATTCCGAACAACCCAATATTCGAAAAGATATATATATATATATATATATATATATATATATATATATATATATATTGTTTTTCAAGATCGACAAAGAAATTCGAAGTCATCTCATTTCAAAATAAAACAAACTTACGGATGAGTAACTACATGTGTCGTGTGTTTGGGCAGTCCACTTGTTCTTATGGGAATGATTAATGGATAATATGAGGGTCCTGTTCCTACGGTAGTACTCATCATAGATAGAAGAAGCAAGCACAGCATAATGGAGGGCACTGTTCTTTGAATATTCTTGAACAAATACCAATACTGTAAAATAGAAAGATTACCACATCAACCATTTGAAATAATAAAAAATTGTGAACTACAAAAGCCACAATGAAAAAACTGATAAATTGGTGCAACAATACAGTACATTCCGGAACATTGAATGCACTACAAATCGCATCGGCAGTACACATTTATATACATAAAACTAGTAGCTATAAAAGAAATACAGTTAAATGAAGATAACGGCTTGAACCCAAATTTTAATTGACCGTAAAATACTCTTATATCAACAACATGCAGTGTGTATAATATGCATTTGTGATTTTTTCTACATACGGATGAATAATTACTACTATAACTTTTAAACATTAGATTACAATTATTTTTTCCCTAGAATTTTTTTCAAAATATCGAAGCTGTCGAGTGTTGAAAATTTTTTAACACGATAAGGCATCCCTATATTTAAATACGGACAATTAAATATATAGGGATGCATAACCAATACTATTAAATCATAAAATTATTTTTGTATCACTACTGTTGAATGACCTTCCTCTGCGTGACATTCAGAATCCGTATGATTTCATTCCATGACATACACATGCCTTCATCGCTGCGCTGAATGGTTAAACAAGATATTAATTTTCGACATATTTTCATTTTATTGCTTTGTGAATTTGATCGTTTATTTAAATCAATATAAATAATGCGCATGGTGGAAAATTCACTTACTTCCAATTATTCTTTTATACTGATGTAAATTTTCATATATAAACAATAAAGTATCCATATATAAATAAAAAAATAGTTTTGATTTTTTTAGAGCAGTGTTCCGCAACCTTTTTATCGCTGCGGACCGGTCAACGTTTGATAACGCCCGCTGATGGTGAGACACGTTGATTGTTTATATTTTAGATTGTTTTGATTTAACAATTTTAATTTAGTTACATTTAAATATGCTTTCAGAATAAAATATAGTTACACCAAAAATGAACAAAAGTGATTTAACGTGGAATATAAAATGATTTCCGTGGAAAGTTGAGCCAATCCGAGAGAAATGCACCACTTTAAATTAAATGGCAATAGTTTAATGTTCTTTAGGCGGCCCGGCACCACTTGATACACGGACCGGTACCGGTACCGGTCCACGGACCAGGGGTTGTGGATCACTGTTTTAGAGCATAAAAAAGCTAAAAGGCGTAGTCATTCATTCCAAAAATAAATAAATAAATTAAAAGGGTATAGTTTTTAACTTGGTGTATTAGCTAAAGATGTTAGATCTTGTTTCTCTTGTGACCATATTCTAATTTATGTTGAGTATTCTTCACCGAAATGTTTCTTATAAGCAATACTATAACCCCAAAAAACTAAAACTCATTTAATTATGCTTTCGAAATTTCAAGAAAAGAGAAGTTATGTAAAAAATGAAATATTTTAAATGTTTGAAAAAAATTAAAGTTCATCAGTTTAAGAATTGCTTGAAATCAATATCTTTGCGGGGCTTTTTATATTAAAAATTCAGCTAAAAAAAGGAAATGAAACTTTTCTAATAAAAACAGAATTAAAAGTTTGTATTAAAAAAAGATTTCGATGACATTTCTGCAACATGTTTTCCCTTTTACCGTAACTTTGTTCATTTCAAAACATTAGAAAATACTTATCAGTTTTCTTACATCTATTTTGTTGAAATAGATAAGTATTAAAAAGTATTATTATTTCATTTTTATTTTATCTATTTCTTTACTATTTTTATTTCTTTATCTGTTTTGACAAGGCAGAGGATAAAAAATAACATGACAACTATAGGTACAGGAAAACTGAAGAATATTGTTTAATATATTGAACTGAGGAGTGATGGTAAAATAGAGCATATCACAAAGGAATGTGATTGTATAATATTTGTATATTACTTTAGTAGAGATCGGTTATAACATAACAATCAATAAATAATATTTTTTGAAAAATAGATCAATTTTCAAACTGTAACATATACAATTTTTGTTCTTTGATTTACTGCAAATATAGAACTTACTGTTTATTAAACTAATTCATATTATTAATATTTCTCACATTCAAGAGATAAAACCTAGATGTTTTAGAATGTCCTAGATAAAGCACAAAGTTGAATTCTTTTAAAGGTAAAATATATTAACAAATTACGAACTAAAATTTTTAAAAAACTTAAATTTAATTAAAATCAATGTTTAATCCAAGCATTTCTGTGCGATTAAGTTTTATTTCGGATTATATTTAGAAATTTGATATTGAATCAACTAAAGCAATTGTAATATTTTCAATATTCATGGAATTACGTAGATTCACAAAATATAATTAAAGTAAAATATCCAAATAAATTATAGTTTAAAATATATTTTTAATTGTAAATTCAGCAAAGATTATTGTTTCTCTCTAAACAAGGCTCGGGAAGTTAAATGTTTGTTAAAAAGCAAACGCGGGAAAAAAACATTCAAAGATAGAAAAAACCCAAGATGAGCATTGAAAAATAAAAGCTTATGGGCAATACAGACATACATTAAATATGAGAAAACAAGAATTCTTTTTCTTCATAATTTTTCTTGAATAGTGAACAACTTAATAAGGTTTTTAACAAACCAAAATATTTTCAATTAAAACCAAATAGCGCTGTAGATTTTAAATACTTCTTATATAAAGGTTATTAAAATGTTGTGTTTGACTTGAAATCATTAAGTAAAAATAGATCTTATGAAAATCATGCAATAAAGAAATATTTCAATCTCGCATAACAATATATGCTGCGACTATTTCCAGAGCAATAATGATTTAATCACATTTAAACTTAAAAAAAAAATTTTAATTTTTTTTATATAATGTAGTGAAAAATTACATAATATATTTCCAAACCATAGTGAAAAATTATTCGATTAAAACAATTTTAAAATAATGTTGAAATTTAAAAAAGCAATTCAAAGGAATGTTATAAATATTATTAATCCAAAGATATACATTTTTTAAGTGAATTATTTTAAATGAAAGATACACACATAGGGAATAAAAATCCAAATTCACTAGGTATTTTTAAAGATGAAAAATCATACTATTTATTTAAACCAATGACACTTTCTTTTAAAAGACAAAACATTGATGAATTGAAATCGAATTTATTTTCAATGTCGTAAGTATATTTATAAATTATAAATAGAGTTCGATGAAAAATACTGGTTGTAAAAATAAACAATTTCCCAATTTTTTACAATATATTCAGAATAAAATCGAACGAATGCCTGATTTATAAATAAAAATACAATTGTTATAAAAATACTGAACATTAATTTGAGAAAATTACCTAAAGGATTTTTTTTTATAAAGAAATCAAATGTGTTCTTACTTTACTGACATAATGCTATCTACAAACGATTGTCATGGTTAGGATCTGTTTTGAAATGCAGATATTTACGTAAGTGCAAGAAATACTAACATTTATTCAAATTTTTTAATCAATTTCTTTTTTAAAAAAAAAGCTCTGAGTATTAATAAAAAATTTGCACTTACTTCCACTGGCGATAGTCCAAAAACATAGCTCATCTTCGTTCTCTGCAAATAACATCGATGAAAGAAATTCGCATAGAAGTGCAAAAGAATGGATTATTTTTTAAGCAACCCAAACCTATTTTTGTTTTCTTCCTGAAGAAAAAAAAAGCATACCCACTGAGAATAATTACGCCATAATTAAATCAGATGCGTCCTGGCAGGAGACGACCTCGTGCTGTTCAAATTTAAAAGAATTACGTATTTATTTTATTTCGGACACAACTTTCCCTAAAATCCTCATAAAATATAAAAATTCTCTTTGAATTTTGCTGTCCCTGTGTTATTTTCAAGTTTTTTTTTCTCTTTGAAGTAATGAAACTTTTTTCGTATTTTCCTATTACATTCATTGATGCATAACTTTTTATTTTTCGCAATCTAAACATAGAATGAAAAATCTCAGGGGAAAAAATGAAACTTTTTAAAACTGAGTAAACCATTTTATTCAAAAACGTCTACTCTTTGTATATAAAATAGATATTTGGAACACTTATTTGTAGGTCTATTTACACCATTGGATGTATTCCTTTTCTTATTTTGAATGGAATTTTCATTAGAAAATATTTTTATTTCAAACAGCGTAAGCATCTTTAATTTTTTAATGTGGATGTCAAAGACTATTTATCAAAAACGACTATTAAGGGCAATTTTTAAAAAATAATAATGGATAATTCAGTTAGAGAAAATAGGAGTTATTTTTAAAGAAATACTCAAAGAAATATTTTCAACTCTTTAAAAGAAAAATTTGTAAATTCATTAGAAGTAAACTCTTTTACTTAGAAATCATGGCTTAAATTTTCCAAAATTAAGAATTTTCATATTATTTTTTTTTTGAAAAAAAGTTATTTATTTCTATGCAATAAGTGCATATATATTTTTATGAGTGTTAAATGAACATATTTCACTTGGAAGTGCATGATTTGTATAAAAAAGCTTGAAATATTTACCAGGCCGTCATCGAACCAATTTCAGACGAAAAGCCCGTTGCACATAATTTTCGCCTTAATATTTAAGAAGAACCAAGCCTAAATGACCTTTTAATTTACTATTTGTGCCTATTCTATCTAATTTGGGGACTTCATTAAATGATTTAGTTAAATACAGTGAAAATCGCTTAACACGAAACTGAAGGGACTAAAATATTTTTTCGTGTTAAAGGATATTGCAAAAAAAAAAATCATTTTCCACGAAATTGGGTTTATTGGAGCACATTTTATTTACACAGATATGTGTATATGCATGTATTTAATAAAAATCAATGAAAGAAAAACATTCACAAGGTCTTAAAAAATTTAATACACAGTTTTCAAATGTTTTGATAAACAAAGCCTTAATTGTGTTTTCAGAAAATAATCCGATATTTTTCTTTCCATTGTTTTTTTAGTATCAAATTGTCATCAAATTGTTCGATGTTGTTCATTTTGTTATTCATTTCACTATTGGAATTTGTGTCTAAATAACTGAGCATACTTTTCATGACGTTCCTTATTTCGGATGATCTGGGGTCAGCAACTGCACTATTCGTTTCATTTTCAACGTCGGAATCTGCATCAATGATATTTTTTGAGCCTTGAACAAACTGTAAAATTTCTTAGCCTGCCATAATTAGGACTGTATACACATTATCATCAGTTACTGCGATGAATAATATAAGAGAACATCCAATCCGGCTGGTAATTTTCGTATCTTGTTCAGTCCCAGAAGGGAAATTCTTTCGTGTTAACCGATTTTCATTTCGTGTTAAGAGGGAAAAAATGCTTGAAAATACATAATAGTTTGTCGGGATCGTTGTATTATTTCATTTTAACCGATATTTCATTTTAAGCGTTTTCGCGTTAAACGTATTTTACTGTATATTTATTATTAACATATTTATGTAACTTTAAAATCATACTTTTAAATTCGCTTTTTTTTACAGAAGCAGGATACAAAAGAGCATGAAATTATGTTAGGAATTTAGAAAAGAATTTAGTGAGACATTGGACAGTATTTTTGAGAGATTTATACTTCAACATTTGATTAAACGGAAGTAATTGCAATTCTCAGTGAATTCTAAAAGTGTATATCAGATAATTTAGTTGTACAGTCGAACCTCTATTTTGCGAATTCCTCTGTTTTACGAACTTTTCAAAGAATATAACCAAGTAACGACCAAGAATATAAAGCATATTGAAAATGAATCTCTATTTTACGAATTTTCAACGTAACGAACTCTTTTTTCGGGATTTTGCGACTTCGTTAAATAGAGGTTCAACTGTATTTATATTTTAAACGAGCTTCATCCATGAAAAAATTGCTCAAAAAAGTTTTGTTTCTAAATAGCGATAATATTATAAGACATGCTGTAGAACGATGGAAGCATTTTTTAGGAGATAAGTCTTATAAAAAACTAGTTATAAGTCCCTTTTAACTTTTTTTAAATTTAAATTCTAGTTGTAGTCTACAGAAACGACTTCGAACAACTTTTTACTAGTGAGCTGAAAGAATTCCTGGAAATTAAGATAGCTTGAAATTCTAACCAATGGGGTTCTTCGTCATTCTACGTCATAAACAAGATGGCAGCCTCAGTTTCGTCAAACGCATCAGAAATGGCATATAATATTTTAAACACAATGGTGCTCCATTTCTGCTTACGACCTTCAACTAAATCGCTAGCAGAATAAACAAATAAGATTGGATGTTCATTTTCTAAGGCAGAAAATTTAGTGAGTAATTTTTCAATGTGAAGATAGGGCTCAGCTGACGTCGGAAAGTATCATTTTGCTTACGAAAACCCTTCACCCTCACAGCTGCTAGAAACTGTTGTTCCAAAAAGACTCGAGTTGTTCCGAGACGTGTGTGTGATAAGGCCTTTTGAGTAAAACTATTAACAGCAGACGATAACAAAATTCTCACTATTGATGAATAAAACTCCCTAGATTATTAAATTTTATTATTTTCCAGAATTTTTTAGGGTTTATGGATTATTTCTTCTACTCAGCTCAAATATAACTCATAAGATTGAGTCCCTCTTTAGGTGTTATATTTTTTAAAAGTGAGGCAATATATATTTCCTTAAATTTAAAAAAAATCAAAAAATTTATATTTCGCAACCGGATATTTAAGTGTTTAGTATATATGGAATATATTTTTCAATTAATTATAAAAACATAAGTGTAATACATCTACTAAAGATGTTTGAAAAGATTCAATTTATTTCAATAAAGCTGATAGTCAAAAAATGTAGCCCTTTCAAGCAATATTCTTGTTTATTATTATTATTATTTTAAATAAAATCATGTAATCTTAAAAATTGCGGAAAGATTGCATAAAGACAACGAACTTAAATTCTTCGGAATTGTTCATTAAAAATCAATTGCTTAATTCAAAACGGGCGAATAGGTGAGTGCCTTAATTTTACAATTACAATTCCTTAAATTAAATTTTTACCAATATTTAATCGCAAATTGCCTTACCAACTAAAACAAAATATAAATATCTTCCTAATTAGCTAAAAATATAGTCCTATAAAATACATCGAACGTTACAATTGTTGAATAGTAAAAATATATGTGCAAGGAAAAAGAGTTCAGATATTCCCCATTTTAATAAATAATTTTATGAAAAAAAATTGTATATAAAAAGAAATCCATTACATTAATAAATCATCGACCATTTCCTAAAACAGATGTCTTTCTATTATTCGATTTTAAGCATTTTAAATATCCCCTAAAAATGCTGCATCGTATATATACAATAAATTGCAAGTAAATTTAAAAACATAAATGTGTGCGGCACGTGATTAACTCTTTCAGCTTGTAAAATATTGTTCAAAGCTATTTCGATAAAAAAAAATAATAAAAAGATAACTAGCGCCACCTACGAATGGAATAAAGAATTGTAATTTTAACGAGTAAATTTATTTCTATCGTTTGGCTTCAAATCTTACGTAAGAAAGAAATATTTTAAGATTGATGGTTAATGAGAAAAGAATTGTTAAATAATCTGTTAAATATTATATTTGTCACGATTTTTAAATCGTATATATTTAAAGAATCAATCCACACACACACATTTTTCAACTATGAAAATGGCTGCCTAAAATGTTAGGTAAGTTCTTCATTCCATTTGTTTCTAAATACAGTTTTGATATTGACTTCACAGATATTATGTAATTTGAAATTGTTTGGATTCCATGAATTATTTTTAAGAAATCATTCACAAAAATTCACTTTTCTCAGTATATATTTATTTTTAAAAAGTTATGGCGTCCAGCTTATTACAAAGCTCATAATGAGATAATTTGTAAAATTAAAAATATTAAATATTGCTTGACAATTATATAACATAACTATGAAAATAAGTTTGCTTTATAAAAAAAACTTTGCATTTAATATAATACTTTGTAACTATGTCGTATGATTTCTAGTTCATATGCAGTTGATTAATTAGAAATCATTAATCAGGTCATTTTATTGTTTACGTTTGTTTAGAATAACTTAGAATTAAGTGACTGGCGTGTTTATGTGGTGTGTGTATTTCTCTGTGTTCGTGTGGTTATTAACAGTGACTCGATAGAAGAAAAATTTTACGTAATGAGCAGAAATATGTTTTTTTATTTTCTAAAATTGGTTATACTATATGTTGTTTTAGGTATGCTAGAGTTCGAAATTTAGACTTATATGGTCTTAAAGAAAAATAAAATTGTTGAGCAAACAAGCTTTTTCCATATTATTTATCAAATCATTGTTGCTCAATCACAAACCAACTTTGTTGAGTTTCTAATTTTCGATACGTATTTTTGCAACCTATTGGCGACATTATAAGAAACGAAGCACATGGTTGCCAATTCAGTGCGTTTATACGCCTTATTTTACGGTATGTATATATAAATTCAGATTATGAAAGATATTAAATATCTTCTTTCATAATAAATTTTAAAAATCAAAAATACAAATTAAGATGTAAAAATTTTATTGTTCTCTTGATATGTTCTGAAAAGACAATTGCAAAAATTATTTGAAATGAATGGAAATGATTAATTGAAATCATATAGTATTTAATAAATATTTTGTTTGGAGATAAATATGTAATTCTATGTTTTAAAGAATGCAATTTTCAAAGAAATTATTAGTAGTAACTAAATTTTTGTGCATGTTTTGTTTATTATAAAAAAAGATATTAATAAATTATTTATAAAAAGCATCCTTTTTGCGTACAATAAATAACAGATATTACAAGCCTAATTTCGTATTCATTCTTAGAACTGTCATTGATGTGTTATAATGATGTAACACACATGTAGATAGATATAACTTATTATTTTATTTAGTTACGTGATCGGGAAATGAATGAGTCGTAGTACAATTTCTTTTTTTTTATCGCGTGCTATAACTCTGACTGTAAATATAAAATGTAAAAATATTTTCAAGTACTACTTATTTATGGTAAAATTATATATAAGGCTGAAATATAGGGAAATTTCGGACAATGAATATAAAAGATTTTATTTGGCAGAACGATTTCATTTCATGTTAAGATTTTGTTAACCCTCCCTGTTTCCTTTTTTTTTTCTTTATAATGATTTAATAAAAAATATTTGAATTTCGTAATATTTAAAAAAATAACTTGTGTGTGTGCTTATGACCACACAATAGAAGTGAAAACTTCTGATTTATTCTGGGCAAGAGAATCTAGTTCGGATGTACTTTTTCCTTTTACAACATTTTTGCATGCAGTCGTTAAGTAGTACCCTTTTTTCGTAACCATTTTTTCGGAGGATTTGCTTATCCATTTTCTGTAAAGGGCAATGTTTAAATAACTATGTATTCTTATATATTTATGTATGAGTATATACGATTTAAATGTCAATTAGTCTAATTATTTAAAAAAATTTATGCTTAAATTATTTATGTAGATAATACTTTTATAATGTATATGTTAATTTAATACTACGTACTATCGCAACGAGGCCAACGTTCATGATAACTCGCCAAGTCGGCAATCCTGACTTCCCCTGTGTCGTACGTGCTAAATTTGCAACCATGTGCTTTCTTTTAGATAATGTTGCCAATACCGTGATAATACATAAATACCGTTTATATAACTTGTATGACGCTGTATTCTACGTATGGCTAGGAAAACTTATGCCCTGAAAGCTGTTTACTTTTCTTAAAATTCTCGTAAGCAAACAAAAGGAGAGGGTTCGTACTTTCCCCATCTAATGCTTTTATTTTCTCTCTCGTAATTCCTTAATTCCCATCACTAATATTGTCAACTTACTCGCCAATTAACTTCATTAAAATTTCGGATGTTAATTCTTTTGGCACATATTTGTGCTTAAATGATATTTCTACTGAATCAAAAAATAGATCCCATGTTTCGTTTCTTCTTATCTTTGATGTCCTATATAAGAATATCGCTTGCACTTCTCTTCTCTCGTTCACGCAAAGTAGTTGAGTTAAAGGGATCTTGCATAGCAGTAATATTTAATAAAGAAAAGAAAATTTTGCGGAAAAAAAGAATGCGTGAAAGTTAAACTTAAAAAAAAACGTGCCTGAAAAATTTTTAATTCAAAACTAAGCTCGCGTCGCCAACCCGAGCACGATTGCCGAGTAGAGCCGATAAAAACCAAGTAAACGTAACGCATCCGAACCTGGCGCTTCATTTAAATTCACTCTTCTGCAAAATGCGCCTAAAGAAGTTATCACTTCAATAAAATTCATTCATATATAAGCAAACAAATATTTCTGTTATCTATATCTTTAGCATAAAGCGATATCTGCACATTACAATTCTACACGTATCTTATTTTTTCTGAAACTCTCTGAAAAATTTGATTTTTTTTTTGTTCTAATAATCCCATTTGTTTTAATTATACTTTGATGCTAAATAAAATCGCTGCTAAAAATGTCAGGTAAAGAACAACTTACTCATTCAAATTAAAAAAAAATTATTTTTCGAGCTTTTCGAAAGAATTTTTGATGCAATTCAAACGATTGGTTTTTTTTAATCTTTGCATTTATTTATTCACATGTCAGTACATTTTTCTTAATGTTAGTCATTTATAAAAATGTTGTCACTGAAGCAAACTTAGTCATTATAATAAAAGCGAAATCAGTCGTTTTTATTTAGTTTGAAAATATTTAATTCTTTTCATTAGTATACTTACTATCAACTAGCAAAAAGGCAGCACATTTTTATTATTGAGACACAACAAACAAAATTATAATGCTTGGATTAAAAATATCTTTTAAGGAAAAAAGCAGAAACAAATATACTTCTTGTTTAGTTTAGAGAATTGACAATAATTAAAGTCGACAATAATAAATAATCTTTATATTTAATTGCATGATAAGTATTCTATAAAATATCAAAATATGAAAGCAGCTTGTATTCTCAAGGAGTAAAATTTTCTTTATTGAAATGAAACTAAACCAATTTCTAATTCTTGCCTTTGCTCTTAGTTTTGCACTAAATTTTTGTTATACATATATATATATAAATGTCATTTCTAATCATTAATATCTGTTAAATTATACAAATCTGATTTGAGGAAAAGAAATATCAAGATTTATTGATTAAGTACTGTAGCCACAGAGTACGCACACAGAAATTTTTCAGGGGGAGTCCGGGGTCGAAAGTTCACCAATCTTGTATCATGCTCCTTCTGATTTTGTCGATTTTCGGGTAAAAACACAGTAAAAAACTAATTATTGAATAAATAATTAGCATTAATTAATAAAATTAATCATTAATTACAAATACTTAATTAAATTTTACGTACTATATACTTAGAATTATAATCAATCGGAAGAAAATCAAGGGCTTTTGGGGGAGGGTCCAGACCCACAGGACCCCCCTTGTGTGCACCACTGTTTGACGTAGGGAAAAATTGCAGGGTTAACAAGGTCTTGAGGCACCAACTTTCACCATCTTTTTGTCTATGTTGAATAATATAGACAAAATTGCTACATACAAAATGAAATTGAATAATATAGACAATATAATGTAAATAATTTTAGCTTTAAAATTTATTTGTAAAAATATAAATTATACAAGTATCCAAGAGTATCAAAAAATAATTTATTTTGATAAAATTCTATGAATGTAAAAATACTAATGCTCTAATTTGTTAAAATTCTAAATCACCATAAAACAAGAGTATCACAAAAAAATAATCTACTTGCTTCACTATAAAAAATTTCCAGAAATGGTTCTTCATAAATATATTCTTTAATGAAATCGACAAAGTTTTACAGGTAGAAAATATGAAAAATAATATATATATATATATATATATATATATATATATATATATATATATATATATATATTTACTATACTTCCTTTTTTTTTTTTATTTATTATATATATATATATATTAAAATTAATAAATTATATATTAGATAACTATCCCAGTTCATGTATGGTTACCATAGTTTTTTTAATTTTTTCTTTATTCAATTATATATATAGATATTTATTAAAATTAATAAATTATAATAAATTCAGATAATTATCAAAGCAAATTTACTAGTAGCGGCATGTATGGTTACACATAGTAAATAATAAACATTATAGGTAGTAAAATAAATCAAAAATATAACATTTAAAGCAAAGCATAATTTAAGTGATTTAATATGGTAATTACTATCAGTGGGGTGTATCTAGTCCTGAGTGGACCTTGTATCGAAGATTCCGAGGATGGTGGCGGGAGCCCTTATTATATAATATATAATTTGGGCCTTAGGAATATTTTAATATACACTCTGTTTGCAGATTTTTTTGGTATGCATGTAGTGTATATGAAAATAAACATGATTAAAAATTCAGAACAAAATATCATTTTATTAAGTGTTACAGGGGTTAAAAATCCCCTAGTAAAGCCACCTCTGGGGGCCCCAAATCATTGATACGGTGGTAGCAACGCCCCTGATTACGATCTTATGAAGAAGATCCTGCCATAGCTTTGCATCTAGTTATTGCAGTTGCCTTCCCAGCGTCCAAAATATTAATACTCGTATCTCTATCTTTATTAACTCAATAATAATTATACTGCAAATGGTTAAGTGTTATATAACATACGCCCACAAACTCAATGGCGCAACAGCCCATGAGAGCCAAGGCCTGTTGTGCCCATCTCAGTGTACATGATCATTGCTGAGGCGCATGAGCTGATGTCCCGATCTGGTGGTCAGTCTGAAGCGAGTCCCCAAGCAAACTTGGTACTCATTTATCGACCCACAGCAGGAGGGATGAAGGGCTGAGTCCACCTTGCCCGGTCCGAGGATAGAACCTCGAACCTGTGGCGCGGGAGCGTGATATGCTACCACGTTTGGCCGTACGGCGGTACTCATGCTTTTAAATTATATAATATATAGCACACTTAGCCTTGTCTCATAATTTTAATCATTTGCATATCTCTTACCAATACATTCTTGCCGAGCAGTATATTCTTTAGTGCAATATTATTAATATTATATATACAAATAGCATATGGCTCCAGAATATAAATTAAATAATGTCAAGGGGAGTCGGTACCCCTATGCCGACAGTGATAAATTGAGCATTTATACATACCTTTTTCTCTGGCTCTTTTAAACATAAACAAGAAAATTTCATTGGTATAATTATTAGACATTCATATTTTTACTGAAGAGAAATTTTACAAATATACTAGCGGTCCCGACAGACGTTGTCCTGTACACATGTCTTAAATCCAAAAATTGCAAACTTTTTTGAATAAGTTGTAACAATCTGGACCGTTTTGATGAAATTTTTTATAAAGGAAGTTATATATATATATATATATATATATATATATATATATATATATATATATATATATATATTACAATACCTGTTATTACATCATCACATGTACATTTACCACAATTCGACCATTCAATTGCGTGTGAGTATGTATTTACTACGAACTAAATTGAATATAGAACCTATTCTGAATAGAAACTTGTTTTGATTAAAGGGTAAAAAAGATAAAACTCGAGCTATTTTCATAACATGTATATTTTGTTATGCACAAAAAATAAATTTATCGAAATGCTCTAGAATGTTTTTGGTTAATCCTTGAGGGCTATAAACAAACAAATGCGATGGTTTGCCAAACCTCGGACATGCAACACATAATTGGCTGTGCGAAAAGCAAGGATTTTCTAAATCTAAGCCACAAATTGTCATTTTTTGACCTTGTGGCTTATTAATGGTCATAGCAAATGCCAAGCGAATTGGAAATTGCAAACATTTCAATGGGTAGATGAGTCTGAAATAATCATTGGGATCTGTGGTTGAAGTGCAACTTCACCTTGAAGTTTGCCGCTCAAAATCGTGGCCTCAAAAATATTGCCCATGATTTTTTTATGAACAATCGCGCACCCTTACATAACTTTGGCGCATTTTTACCTAATTGCGATATCGGACCGAATTATGAATCTAAATCATTTTCGAATCCACTTGAACCCACACAAAAAATATCATCCAAATCGGTCCAGTCGTTTATAAGGAGTTCAGTTACATACACACGCATAGAAGAATTATATATATAAAGGTATATGCCGTATCGTGGCGAAATGAATAAACTTTCCGATTATGCAATTATTTTTTGTCTGATTTTGATAGAAAAATTATATTGCAATTTTAAAAAAGGCGAAAAAATCGGAAAATTCTCCCCTCTTCTTTCTTTTTTTTTCTTGCCACGCATTAGCAGAATAAACGACACACATGGGTAAAACAGTTATGCCTTTTTAGGTAGTTAATTAATATCTTTTTAACTAATTGCGATATTGGACCGATTTGTAAATCTAAACCATTCTCAAATCCACTTGAACCCATACAAAAAATGTCATAAAAATCCGTCCAGCCGTTTAGGAGCACATACGCACTCACAGAAGAATTATGTATATAAAGATTATTTGAAAAGATATTAATTAAAAACGCTAAAAAGCAGGCTTTCTTCGCATTTTTGTAACAATAAAGATCCGGTTTGGCCAGTTTGGCTGAAAATCGACTTTGGACGTCAACTTACGTCATTTTTATAACAGTAACGTTGTTACAACAATGCGGGTGAATATTGAGTTGAATGTTTTTAGTGTTTTTAATTAATATATTTTTAACTAATGGCGATATCGGACCGAATTGTGAATCTAAACCATTCTTGAATCCACTTGAACCCACACAAAAAATTTCATCAAAATCGGTCCAGCCGTTTAGGAGTTTAATCACATACACACGCACAGAAGATTTTTATATATAAAGATATTATTCGTCTAGTTTAAAAAAATTATTGCGCACCATTTTTTGAATTTATTGAAAGTTGTCATTTTTTTACGATAACTGCACTCTCGCCAAATGTTTTAAAAGCTCTCTCACATCAATATAAATAGGGTGTTCCAAACTCAACGTCAAGGGAGCACGAGGGGAAAGTAGTATCATATCCGTTCTGGGGAAAATTTTTAAAAAATTCTATATCACTTGGTGAAGTTTTGACTAGCATATTTTTGAAAAAGTGGAAATTCGGCTCCCTCCATCTTATCATTTGGTACTGTAACACCAAATTTCCCAATTTTATACAGATTTTTTTTTTACTAGCGTCACACATCTTCGTTCTATTTACTTATTCTACATTACCTAATGATGCGATGGAAGATGTCAACAGTGGTGTTTTTAAAATGAAGATGTTTTGCAAATGAAAAAGCTGGTTATGATTATTATGGATAGAAAAGAACAAGTGTTGTACCATTTGGGGAAAATAACTAAACGAGTAACTTTCTAGGGGTTGTTTGTAATATTTTCTTTTTATAGAGAATCAAAGTTTAGTGACGTCATTTTCTTAAACCCAATCAAAATACGTTGATTTAAAATAAACCAGCAAAGTTTTTTGCCCGACTTATGAATGTCACCTAAGATGATATTAGTGAAAAAAATCACATTAAAATTGCAAAATTTACGGTCACAGTATCAAATGATGTAATGGAAGGTGTCAATTCTCCACATTTTATGCTAGTCTCATCACTTAACCAAGTGATTGAATTTTTTATATTTTCCCCAGAACTCTGATATGACCCCTCTTCTTTCATCCTTTTCCCGTTTGAGACATCCTGTATAATTAAAAATCTGCAATATATGTAGAAATTAAAGATGCATTCATGTAGTAGATTTCGAGTTAAGTTTAAAAACATTTTGAGAAAATTGCATTTTTTAGTATAAAAGGTTACCTTATCACAAGAATTATGAATTATATAAAACATGTTTTTGCTCAATTTTTTGTAACATTACATTTTTCTTGGAAGACTTTTATTCTCTTTCCTCTTTTCTTTAGTGTTACTCAGAAAATTCTTATACTACTTTTCTTCAGTTTTTCTTATCTAGATGATTTCGTAATATTTACATTTTCCCCATATTCAATATAAATCTCTTATAAGAATTTTCTCTACTTCCACTCACTACCCTGAACAACGTTGAACATAAAGCATTATAAATACGGTGTAGAAATCTATTTGTATATAAAAGTATTGATTTGAGAATTCAGAATTATACTACATTTTAAAAGTTGTTAGGATTTTGTGTTACCTAAAAAAAAATTTTAAATATTAGAATTTAAAACTTTCTTTAGATATCAGACAAATTGTTTCTGTAATCTCCACAAGAAAACTGCTTTTATGTTTTCAGTACGACATGTGTAAGCCATTAAGATATTCTTTTACTAGGAATCGCGAATAAATCAATCAAAAGTTCCAATATTTTATCCTTTTAGCAGGGTATCATGAGTAAATCTTTCAAAATGTAGATTTTAATCCTTTAATACTAATGGAAACGAGACTAGCGTGTTCGTAATTATAATTTAGATATTATAGATAAATAAAATTCAAATTTTCAGTAAATATTAATTAAGTTACTACATGCATATATCGTTCATTCGCTCGTTGCAACTGCTCTACTAAGAAAGTGAATTATATTACTTCATTTATTGAAAGGGCACATGGGACATTTAACCACTTTTTCAAAACAGCATTTTTATGATCAATTTGAAAACAAAAGAAAAAAAACTTATATTAGAGGAAGTTAAATTATATCTGTCAACAACATGTAAAACTTACGATATTTGATGTTAAAAAATGGTCGTGTCAGTCTTTTAAAAAATGAAAAGTTTCAAATTTGTGCACAAGAGGCTGGAGATTCTAACAGGCAAACGAAGGATTTGATCACACCTTTAAAAATGCTGAGAGATCAATAAAATTTAAGTTCTGAAAATTTGATATAGAAAAGTAAAACAAATTTTAATATTTGAATAAAGACAGAATTTTCATTAAAATGTTTTGTATTTTAAAAATTATTCCAATACTTATCAATCAAGTGCTGTTATTTCTACATTTATATTTAATGAACGAAATCTGAAACTAAATTTTCAATCTTTAAATCAAAATAAAACTGGCTTTTTGTAATTCCTATAATTTGCCCAATTCAAAAAATAAGAAAACCTAATGAAAATTTCTATCGAAAATTTTATTTGCTTAGAGCTACAAGCAAAAAGAAATAAGGTTTCCATTTGAACTTATTCATACTAAAATATTTTAGCAACCGATGACTAATTGTAGGATATTTAATTTCATAGTATATCAGTAGATTAAAAAATTAGAACATTTTTCGAAATTAATTAAATATATATATATATATATATATATATATATATATATATATGTGTGTGTGTGTGGGAGACAACAAGGGGTCCAAGACGTTTGTCTTACTTCACATTTATTTTAAAATTAAACAAAAATTAATTAAAAAGGTAGCTATTTTAACAGATAAGTTTGACGATGATATGCAGAAGGTAACGCCTGCTCGCGCACCTCTCTCGTTCTCCTTTCTCCTCTCTTTAAAGTTTTGGTTCTACTTTCACTAGTTCAAAAGTTTCCACAGTTTCAGTTCTCATTAGCTGCGCCTGCGCGCGAAGACTGCTCGGCTTTGGCTGCCATATATATATATATATATATATATATATATATATATATATATATATATATATATATATATATATATATACACTCTGTCGCAAAAAATATATGCACCCAGAAGAAATTGAGCTACATTCACGAAATTTGGTATGCATGTAGTGTATATGAAAATAAACAAATGATTAAAAATTCAGAACAAAATATCATTTTATTAAGCGGTTACAGCTTGCAAAAGGTTAAAAATCAGTAAGTAGTAAGGCCACCTCTGGCAGCTATACAAGCCGAAATTCGGCGTGGCATCGATTCAATTAGATAACTTATGACCCCCTGTGGAAGATCCTGCCATAGTCTTTGCATCTGCGCAGTTAATTCTCCTGTATCTCGGGAAGGCTGCAGTTGCCTTCCCAGCGCGTCCCAGACATGCTCTATTGGTGAAAGATCTGGTGACCTGGCAGGCCATGGTAGGACGTCATATCCTTGAAGACATTGTTGGGAGAGTCGTGCAGTATGTGGACGAGCATTATCCTGTTGATAAATGGCACCTGGGCGACTTGATAGCATGGGTAGCACAATCGGCGTTAAAATATCGTCCACGTATCTGCGAGCTGTCAAAGTGCCTTGAAGGACCACTAAAGATGATCGTGTGTCCCAAGAAATTGCTCCCCACACTGTCACACCTTGTGAAATTGCTGTATGCCGCTCGACAATAAATGCCGGATCGGACCGCTGGCCGGTGCGCCTCCAGACACGTGTGCGGTGGTCATCATCACTGAGACTGAATCGGGATTCATCACTGAAGATGACACGTCTCCAGTCTGTCACACTCCAAGTTGCCCGAGGTCGGCAAAATCCAGTCGACACTGCCTATGATGTGGGGTCAGTGGTAAGCGTCTTAGCGGACGTCGGCTCCTCAAGCCAACTTCGGTCAGTCGTCTCCTTATGGTTTCTCTTGATGGCACTGGATGTCTGGAAGGAGGTAAGTGGCGTTGAATCGATGCTAGAGACGTTGTTGGTGCCGAAGTGGCCACTCTTCTGATTGCACGATCCTCGCGATCATTTGTGTTCCTGGGACGTCCTGACCCTCCGCGACGGTACACTCTACCTTCTGTGATCCACTGTTGCCAACACCGAGCAACTACCATATCGCTCCGACCGAGGTGGCGGCCGATACGTCTATTCGACCAACCTGCTTCTCTGAGGCCTATTATACGGCCCCTATCAAAGTCCGTCAGCTGCTCGTACTGCCGCCGGTTACGTCTTAGAGGCATCCTAAGTCTCAATATCGTCTATCAAAGTCATCAGATTCGTTTGGATAGCCGTACGGCGCTCGTACTCATGCTTTTAAACTCTCCCAGTTGCGCAACTAATATGCGCATAGCACACTTAGCCTTGTCTCATTGGCTTCGAAATTTTAATCATTTGCATATCTCTTACCAGACTACATTCTTGCCGAGTTTCGTGATTGTAGCTTGATTTCTTCTGGGTGCATATATTTTTTTGCGACAGAGTGTATATATATTAACTAACAAAGGCAATTTAAACTTTGGAAGTCGTGAGACAAGTTCTCCAAGTAATTTCTGGTTATAAAAGATATTTTCTATATTTGGGGGAAAGTAAGTTTTTATTGCATTACTTAATTTAATAAATCAGAAATAAATGATTAATTAGTTTTTCTTCACATAAGTGATCTTTTTTATGAAATATCTTAATAAGTATTTGAACTATTACTCATGAGTATTGATGCGAAGCCTTATCGTTAATATTGGATAAAGTAACCCAGGTTCGGTATTCGTAAATCGCATCATGGCCAAAGTTAACTAATATAAAGAATTCTAAAATAACAATTCGCTATGTTTAAAATACAGCCAATTTTATTGACGCACAGTTTAAAAGATTTAGGTTTACAAAGCACAATTAAAAGTATTTATGTTTTACAAACAAGAAGATCAAAAAAGAACTTAGCTTGAAAAAGTGGGAGTGGGACATTGCCGTCGCTTGGTGGTCCGGTGAAGTTTCAACGTTAATTCTGCAAATCTGGGAGAGCGCCTCTGTCTAAAATTCGGGTGCGTTCCTTTTTATTCCGCACCTCATCACCCAAAAATCCTGGAGCCGAACTATTTGCTGTCTCCTGGATTTTGCCTCTGATTGGTCAAAACAGCCAGCGCAATAATACCTCACGTTAAATTTATGCGTTCACTGAACTCAGAAAAGTGCGGGAATATTTTGATACTCCCAACCGAAGGAATTTCATCACATCCGGTCAAGAGGGACTCGTATAAAAATTTCTAGAAAGCCAGGGATGATTTCTAAAACCATGGACAACTCCCGGCCTCCCATCAGTATTATAGCAGTGGAAAGAAACAGATAAAATTCTATTAAGATCGTCCAAATTGAGATACTCATAATCCCTTAATTAGGAATATTTTCGAAGATAATCTGGGATATGAGAAAGAAAATGGATTTAATTCCAAATCGAAGGACGCCATTTCATTTTAGAAGCTTTTATTTAGTTTCACCTGTCCCATTGTCTGTCGGTCTGTAATCAAATCTTGCGAGTTAAATTTTATACACTTCTCGGTTTCCGATTGAGCTGAAATTTTGTATACACGTTTAGTTTGGATGACAATGCAAGTTTGGACCATTTATATTCCGATATCGCAATTAGTTAAAAAGATATTAATTAAAAAATCCTTTGCCCTTGTGTTATCTTTTTATTCTGCCAAGCATCTTATCGGATTGAGCTTAAAGAAGTTCCGATTTCTCGAACTTTTTTAAAAACTCATCTTATTCTTTCTATCAAACTGAGACAAAAAATAATTACATAATCGGAAAGATCATTTATTTCGCCATGATACGGTGTAATTATTTACAAAAAATTATGATATTTTCTATTTCTTACGATTTTTTCTAAAATAAGTCAAAATCAATGCATTTTCATGAAAATGATTTCTAAATCGTTCCGTATTACTTTTTTTCGTGTTAATGAATCGATGTTCTGCACTGAAAAAGTTCAGGCTTTTCTCTTGTAGAATCAGACATTTAAAAAATAAAAAAAACGAAAACTTTTTTTTTACGATTTTTCAAAAGGATACTCAAATTTTTAATAAAACATTCAAAAACTTCGTCATTTTTAAAGATAATCGCACGAAACATTTTTTCGTTTGTAGAATAGTATTATCCAAATTCTGCACAAAGATTTAAAAAATTGGTTTAAAATTACGGATTTTAAAAAAGAAATTGTGTTTTTTTTTCGTTTTTAATTTAGTATTATAGTAAAAGCAAAAAAAAAGCGTTTTAATATTTTGATTAATTTTGCTTTGCCCAATTATGTTTTGGACTTACAGTGTTTATCCCCGTCCCCCATTATCCTTTTGTTGCGGCTCGAGTGAAATCCTAATATATATTATAAAGGCGAAAGTTTGTGAGGATCTTCGGTCGTCTTTCACGCAAAAACAACAGGTATACTAGCTGGTATACCCGTTCTTCGCAAGGGTGAACTGAAAAATTAAACAACAAAGATTGAAGGATAAAGAAGTTTTTAATGAGTTAATTTTACGTGAAATGCAAATTAAATAAAAAAGCTTTTTGCATATCTCAGCTAAAAAAAAAAAAAAAAAAAAAAAAGAAGAAGAAAGAAGAAAAAAACACCGTTGTTAAATTTTAAGTATGTAGATGTAATAGCTGATAAAAAGGATTTCTTTTTATTTATAACACTATTGAGTAACACTATTGAGGGTCGATTTTTGAAAATACTTCCCTAAGCTGATCTCTGCTCAGCAAAAGTAATGAACGCAGTTTTGTGTAATGAACGCTTAAAAAAGCGCAAATAATTTATATCTGAAAGTGTAATACATTAGTATTACTTTCTGTTGAATTTATTTTATGTTAAAATTGTAATACTCGCAAGCAACGCCGTTTCTTAAATTATAATGGCGGTTCAATGAAAAACATAGCGAAATGTTAATGGTAGGGTCAAGTTGGTAAATGTCTAGCTACTTTCATAGCTCGATCTTTATTAGAGCTTTGTAAGACCCGCCGTGTAGGGGAGCGATGCACGTTAATACTTTATCCACCGTATTATAATTTATTGCAGTTTTTTTCATACAATACTTTTTTTTGGATCACTACATTGAAAATTAAGGGATATACATAAACAAAATACTCCACTTTGGGAAATTTAATCCATTAGAGCTAATAAATTAATTAAAGATATTCCCCTGTAAAATTAATTATATACACCGTTCACGTAAAATAAATTGTCAAATCGTTTTCTAAGGTCTTCATTTACATACAAAAACATAAGACTAAACTATTTTTTCGGGACAAAAATAATAATCTTTATAATCCGCTAAAAACGCAATATCAGCCCCGCTAAAATACTCCTCATAGAACCCGTGCTGCCATATATCTTGGAAGAGTGAATTTCAAAGAATATTCCTGCTAAGTATTGGTAGAATATTCCTTCTAAGTTGGTGTGGCGTGGTAGTTAGGAGAAGGGGTTGCCAGCTCAGGTGCCGTCCACGTCACTCGACCATGGTTCAAAATTACGTGGTCCGTTGCCGAAAGCCCTTGTGTAGCTGAACAGTGCGACGTTAATATTCACTCACTCCAAAAAATGCAGTATAGTAGTTATAATTATTTTTATACTTAAAAATGCAATATCCGCTATTCAATTAAAATTATAGCGTTATAATTAACTACTAACCACAAACAAACTATGCAGATATGTCGAAATGATCTAGTTCTGATATTTAAAGTAGATAAACTTTGTCTTTCACACTACATCATTTGGACAAATTTGCAATTTCGTTTGTGGTTAGTAGTTAATTATAACGCTATAGTTTTAATTGAATAAGAATTTTAAGTATAAAAATAATAACTGCCGTACTGTATTTTTGGAAGTCAAAAAAGCGCCTACTAAGAATTATGCCGCGAAAGCGTAAGTCTAATATTTCCCAAAGCTCTAATATAGCTCGAGTTAAGAATGTAGCTAAATTTAACGAAACGTTTCCACAAGCCGAACTGTGGAGGCTTGAACAGGCGGAGCGTGAGGCAGCTCACAGAGCTGCTGAGACACCAGAGCAGTCCCAAGTTCGGCGTCATGCTGAATATCTGGCAACTCAACGGGCTGCTGAGACACCCGAACAGTCCCATAAAATTTTTCTTTGTTGACCTAAGTAGGAATTGACTTAATTTCTTTTTTTTTGTATTACACTTGTTTGTTTGTTTTTCCTTTGTGAACAACAATTGTCGAAACAATTACATTAAATGTCTTATCACTAAAATACATTCCAACAATCAGACTTTTAAAGACTAATGCGTACAATTTTATATTGAAAATAAATGATACCGTTCATACCTTTTTCTTTGTTGTTTTAATTTTATATGTGCTCACTAAAATTTGGCTCTTTTCATCTTTTTAGATCAATGACTCTTTTTCCATTCCCGGAAGAAGTTTTAAAAAAGATGCCGGTGTACTAAAATTAATCGAAAGTGATAAATTCTATATTTGCGTGAGAAGAAAGTGACTTATGCATAGAAACGAGCATCCTGGTGTATTGAGACACCGACATTCTTCACGCTTTGAGAAACCACCTAATTTTTCTCCTAGGTATCCCCCACCATTTGCTTTGAGGCGCCCATCAATCTTTCCCAGAAGAAGGGGGGTTTGCAACAGGTTCCCTAATCAAGGCTTTAGACCTTTTAGACAGCCAGCAGCATTACTAGATTACAGACCTCCTGGAAGGCCTCTATTGAATCCAAATTTCTCGATTGCTCAGAATTATAACACCTTTCCTGCAGAAAATGTTGAAATATCAGGTATGCCATTTATTTCTTCGAATCATCCTGAAAATACTGATATGAATTCTATTTCATATGCATCAGCTGTGAAAAGAGGGGTTCCGGATATAAATGAATTCAAAAGTGCCAATATAGAAGCTCCTAACAATTTTGGGAGGTGCTTACGAGAGGCTGACGATTTATGGATTGAAACAATGGCTTCGAACGGTAGGACATATTATTACAATGCAACTTCACGCATTACAAGATGGGACAAACCGGAAAATGTCAGAATAATGAGCTTAGATCATATTAAAGCGATATCAAATGTACATCATACAACTTCAGCACAGGAATTCGAAAAGCAAAACATTCCAATGATTTACCCACCTACAAATCAAACACCGTTTGTGAGACCCTTCCCACCTGTTATGACAGTTTCAAGGTTATCACCAGGATTGTTTATATTTCCGCCTCCAAATATTTGTAACCCTCCACCATTTCAAGCAGTACAATCATCTACTAATATGTTAAGTGCTCCTCCGATTCCTTGTTACAATACAAATGTATATACTGATTCTAGTACCAGAGAAGTTCTTCCAGATTTTATAAATGAACCTACACTTTTAAATCCAACTAAAATGACGTTTTCCACTGAACTGAATATTACAAATTCGTTTCAAGGAAATCAAATTTCAGGAGATACAACCAACATTTTAGAGCAAAGAAATTCATCACTTTTCGAAATTCATGAAGATTCCCTTGACGAAATTAATCGGTCTTCTAAAACTGAGGAAGTGAGGTCCTCTGAGAACTGTGCTAAAGAATCATCTGCTACTAGTAACGAAATTGAAATGAAAACTTGTTTAGCACCAGATGAAAAGCCATCAAATGATACTAAAAATCGAGATCAAAAATTTTCTGGCGATAATAATGACCTCAATTCTCTTTCAGAAACTCCTCCTGAGACTGATACAAAAATAAAATCCGCTGACAAATCTCGTCCTGTGTCTAGTACACCAGTCCCCGGGAGTAAATGGTGTGTGGTGTGGACAGGAGAAGAAAAGGTATTTTTTTACGATGCCGACTGCAAGGTATCAATTTGGGAAATGCCTGATGAACTGAAAAATAGAATAGATGTACAAAAATTAATTCAATCACCACCTTCAGTCTCAGAAATTCCACAATTAAATATGATTTCTGAGTCAAATACAAAGAAACTTAAAATTGAAGATGAAATAATAGAAGCAAAAACAGATGTAAATGAAGATGAAATAATGGATAATGAAAATACAGAAGTCATCGAACTTAAATTAATCAAAGAAAAAGAAGACATTCCACATGAAACTCGCGTTCAGTTATTTTTACAAATGCTGGCAGAGAAAAATGTGTCAGCATTTTCGACTTGGGAAAAAGAACTCCATAAAATTGTATTTGATTCTCGATATTTATTACTCCCCCATAAAGAGCGTAAGCAAAAGTTCGAATTATATCTCCGAGAAAAATTTGAAGAAGAAAAAAATTCTAAAAAGATAGAAGTCCTTAAAATGAAAGATGATTATAGAAACCTCCTTCAAGAAGCTGGAGTGACTTTAAACACGCGTTTTATTGATTTTGCCCATCAATATAGCAAAGATTTGCGCTTTAAAGCTGTAGAAAAACTCAAGGACCGAGAAATTATTTTTAATGACTACATCGATGACCTAAGAAGTGAATCAAAATACAATCTTAGTGAAACTCAGAAAACAGCATTTTTAGAGCTTTTAAAAGAGAAAAAATTCATTCATAAACTTAGTAGTTGGTCAGACGTGAAGAGAGAAATATGTAATGATACGCGCTATTTAAGTATTAACAAAGAAATCACTAGAGAAAATCTTTTCACGGAATATATACAAAAGCATATGTATCGCGATTTATCTGAATCAAAAGAGAAGGAAGACAGAATGAATGTCAGCATTCAAATTAGAAAAGAAGAGGTACAACGCGATTTGTCCATTCATCTTAAAGAACGCAATAAAGAATTCGAAAATCATAAACGCGAAGCTACCATAAATAGTTATAAGGCGTTACTTATTGATTTAGTTCGAAAAGCGGATACTACATGGCGAGAAGCTAAAAAAATGATGAAGGCTGATCATAGATGGTCAGATGCATGTAATTTAAGGATTGATAAGCGTGAGCAATATTTTGAAGAGCACATCCATTATTTGATCAAGAAAAAAAGAGATCAATTCCGACAATTTTTAAATGAAGTACCCGAAATTACTTTAATTTCATCATGGAAAGACGTTAGAAAAGTAATTTTAAGTGAACCTAGATCGAAACAATTTTCTAATGATGAGAAAAAATGTGAAAAAGAATTTAAGGATTATATGAAGGATAAATTAAGAACAGCTAAAGAGGATTTCAAAGTGTTATTAAAAGAATCTAAATTTATAACACACAATTCTAAAAACCTCATTAAGACTACAAATCATTTGGAAAGCATTGAGAAAGCTCTAGAAAAAGACAAGCGTTATTTAGTGTTAAGATGCATTGAAAAAGAACGAAAAGAAATACTGTTGTCTTACATTGATAAACTTTTTACTATTGGTCCACCACCACCTCCTACAGCAACAGATCCTACGAAACGTTGAATTTTCTTTTTTTTTATTGTATTTTTAATTATTTGCTAAGTAGTTTTTGCAAATAAAGGTTTGTTTAAATAAAATCTTACAGTATTTAAACTTTTAATAAATGAAACATCTTTTAATGAAGTAATTTTCCCCATTCTAAAAAGTACTAACTGTTTCTCTTCGATCATTTGGATTACGAGGAATATTTTAACGCCATGGTTACTGTGATTGAAAAATAGTTTTTTTCTTTCTTTTTTGGCGTAGAATTAAGACTAAGTTACCACGGAAAGTTAGATATTACATTGAAATAAAATTTTAAGTACGTACTTCAACTTCACGTTAAAGATATTTCACTCCATATTAACATAATAATGAATAAAATTGCGCATCCAATGATGAGATTAATAATTATTAAACACTTTTTCAAGACATTAATTGAACATATGTTGGAAATCAAAACGAAACAGAAGTTAGTTGTAAATATTTAGATAAACAACCAACGTATTACAAGAGGATTGTAGAAATATTGTGAATATCATAAATGAACAAGCTAGAAGCGTAATAAATGTGAAGAAAATTTTTAAAATATCTTTAAATTTCCAATGCATATAAAATGAAGCATCATACATAAAGCTACAAATTTTGTAGTAGAACATAAAAAGTACTTTCTAGAATTCTTTTATCCTGAGTAAAATGAACTTTTTGAAGGATTTTTCTCTTTTTATTCTAACCAAGAACTAAATATTTATTGATGTAAGAAAAAAATACTAATTACAGTCCAGAACATTGCAAACAAATATTAGTCTCCTACAAAAAAGAACAAAATTGTAAGCCGTAATCTTTGCTACTTTAACACGATTCAAATCTAAATCCCCTAATTATTTAAATGGATATTACCTATTAATAACAATGTTCATTGTATCATAATGAATTTTAGCAGCTCAAGGTATGAATATTATTCTATTTCTACATCTATTTAGTGTTTGGTATACGAACATATATATATATATATATAAAACTAATTTTTTTCACAAAAAAATTACCAGTTTCAAATTTATAAGCAATTCTTTTCATAGAATATATGCAGTTTAGGCAGTACATAGATAATCTCTTGTGATTTTTAATTTAATATAGAAACAAAAAATAGTCTTAATACATTGCTATCTAAATTCAAGGAAATTGGAAACAATGTAGCTTGGAATATGAATAAGAACAAATAAATACATAGTGTTTAAAACATTATTTCCTTGATTTCTGAATCGATCTCATTAAAGTAGAACTTTATATTTCTTAGTAATTAATAAAAAACTCGAAAATAAATCACCCGAAAAAATTGTAATAGAGCGCATTAGTAGTGAATTATAAATAAAAAAACGAAACCTAACCCGATGTAGGAGGAATGATTTCGCATATATTAATTTCATCAGATAGACATAAAAAGCGACCATGTTATTCTTTGCTGCTGCTTATTTCAATTCCTACTATTAGTTCACATTCACCCTATGTATATTTATTTATATATATCTTGTTAAAATTTTTTATCGTTAATAAAATACTTTTTTTATCCGTCCACTCAAGTTCAAATACATTTTTTAAAAACTTTTAGTGAATGACACTTGATGTTAATATAGTTCTTTCAAATATTAATCCATTAATTATTCAATTCCTACTATTAATTCATATTCTCCCTATATATATTTACTAACTGGTATCTCCGTTCTTCGCACAGGTGAACTTAAAAATTAAACAATATAGATGGAAGGATAAAGAAATTTTTAATGAGCTAATTTTAAGTGAATTGCAAATCAAACAAAAAAAGCTTTTTGCATATCTCAGCTGAACAAAAAAAGAAAGGAAAAAAAACCACCTTTGTTAAATTTTAAGTCTTTAGATCTAATAGCTGATAAAAACGATTTTTTTTTTATTTATAACTCCCCGTAACTCTCTTGAGGGTCGATTTTCGAAAATACCTCCCTGCTGATCTCTGCTCAACAAAAGTAACACAATGTTAAAAGTTTTGTGTAATGAACGCTTAAAATAGTGTAAATAATTTATATCTGAAAGTGTAATACATTAATATTACTTTCTGTTGTATTTATTTTATGTTAAAATTGTAATATTCTCATGCAACACCATTTATTAAATTATAATGGCGATTAAATAAAAACATAGCGAAATGTTGACGATAGAGTCAAGTTGGCAAATGTCTAGCTACTTTCATAGCTCAAGCTTTATTAGAACTTTGAAAGATCCGCCGTGTAGGGGAGCGATACACGTTAACCCTTTATCTACCGCATTATGATTTACTGCTGTTTTTTTTATGCTTTATTTTTTTTGGAGATCACAACATTGAAAAATAAGGGATATACATAAACAAAATACTCAACTTTGGGAAATTTAAACCGTTAGAGCTAATTAATTAATTAAAGATATTCTACTGTAAAATTAATTAGATACAACGTTCACTTAAAATAAATAGTCAAATCGTTTTCTAATGTCTTCATTAACATACAGAAAACATAAGACACTATTTTAAATTATAATTATTAAACACTAACAATTTTTTCGGGACCAAAAAGATGATCTTTGCAATCCGCTGAAAACGCAATTTCTGCTACAAAACTATTCGCCTTCACCGCTAAAATGCTCATCATAGAACTCGCGCTGCCATGCATCTTGGAAGAGTGAATTTCAAAGAATATTTCTGCTAAGTATTGGTAGAATATTCCTGCTAAGTTGGTGTGGTGTGGTAGTTAGAAGAAGGTGGTACCATCTCTGGTGTCGTCCACGTCACTTGACCATGATTTTCAGTTACGTGGTCCATCGCGAAAAGCCCTCGTGTAACTGAACAGTGCGACTTTTATGTTCATTCGCTCCAAAATATACAATACAGTAGTTATTATTATTTTTATACTTAAAAAAATGCAATATCTGCCTATTCAATAAAAATTATAGCATTATAATTAACTACTAACCACAAACAAATTATACAAATTTGTCCAAATGATGTTGTGTGAAAGACAAATTTATTTACTTTAAGTACCAGAAGCGATAAAAGTATTTATTTTGATATAAGGATCAATTTCTTACGGTTCACACATGAAAAAAATGAATAGTAGCAAATAAAGAGGGATTTGAAACAACCTCTCCCTTCAAAACTTAATTTTATTCTGAAATAATAATATAGAGATTACATTGATCACTGGAACAAATTAGAAGCCAGCGCCTTGCGTAGACAAAACAAAATGTGTTTTTTTTTTTTTTTTCAAATGCAGTCGCGAGCTTTTTTGAAGCGCACGCAGAATTGCTTTCAGATGGCAGAATTTTTTCCTATTTACTTGACAAATATCGTTATGTTTTGGACACTTCACACAATACTTTTGTAAATTATAACCTAAACTATAGCCTATGTGTTATTCTGATGTATAAGCTATATTACTGTTAAGTTTCATTAAAATCCATTCAGTTATTTTTGCGTGAAAGACGCCCAAACAACTTCCCAATTTTTCGCGTTTATAATATATATTAGGATATATCTGGTTCAGATTTTCAATCGTCAATAAAGAACTTTTTATTCAGCCATTCAAGTTTAAATACATTTTTTAAAACTTATATATGTATAATATATTTTCCTGCGAAAAATTTACATTTTGATTAGAGATGATGAAGTGGTCGCGGCCGAAAAATTAAAGAAGCTTATTCGTGATCACATAATTCATTTGAGCATTCTCCTCGTACAGTACTAAAATACAAGACTGGAAATTACTCCAATGTAAAGTTTTTATATACAAGGTAAAAAAGCATTATAAAAAATACAGTAGTGTTTCGGCGAAGGGAATAATCAGTTACTTATAGAAATTATGTTATTGTTTAGGGAATATTAAATCCCTGTGTTCGCACACACTTGCTACATAAAGTACAGTTAATTAAAAAATTATTCTTACTTTAATATTTCATTTATACATCTGCAAAAATTATTTCCAAACTTCAACAAAAGATAGGCATACAGTATAATCCTTAACTCTCTTTTGTAGATTCAAAATCATCTAAAGCCTTTTTAATTAATATCTTAATTGTTTGGACTCAAAACTCACACCACTATTTTCCACTCCTTCCAAAACAGAGAATTAATGAAGAAAAGTTTAAAATTGAGAGGCACAAAAATAGTGGATTTGTTAATGTTATTAATTTTTGAATAAATCTATTCTATTACATTCGGATTTTCGTTCAATTCTTGGATTCCCGATAAAATATGAATTAATGATATCAATATACACCGAAGAGCTAAGACATTATGAACACCTACTCAATAACACGTTGCAACACTTACTGCCTGCAAAACAAACTCGCTTTGGCATGGATTCCACAAGTCCTTGATAGATGACTGTAGACAATTTGCACCAAATGTCTCAATAGTGGTCACGTAAAGTCGAGATATTCGGACGTGAAGATACTCTGTGAGCTGCTTTTCTAACGCAAATGTGCTCTATCAGACTAAGATCCACAGCGTTAGGGGGCCAGGACATTAATTAGAATTCATCTTTGTGCTCCTCGAACCTTTCTGAAACAATTCTAACTTTTTGACGTGGGACGTTGTCCTGCTGAAAGATCCCATTCCTAGTTGGGAAAATAGGCACCATATAAGGGTGCAACACATCCTAAATTATACTCAGTCTATAACTTTCACTGCCCCTTCTATCAAAACTAAGGGTCCCAGAATCAACCATGATAACGTTCTCCAAAGCATCACCAGTCTGTGTACATGGAAAGAGCAACTGTTCGACTGAGGAAGACGGTACACCCTGACACAACCATCGACGTGATGAATGAGAAATCGTGATTCATATAACCAGGAAACTCTCTTCCACTTACTTATTTATGGTTCAGTCTCAATGTTTCTGAGATCACTCTAGGTGTAGTTGACTATGACACCTGGTCAACAGAGGTCCAAGAGTGGGGCATCTGCTCTGCAGTCCTGTATCCATTAGTGTCCACTGAGCTGTGTGTTTCGAAGCACTTCTACTTGAGCCTGCATCGTACTGGGCTGTCAACTGACCCAATGTCTGGGGGACCAATTACTAAGCGGGACAATTTTTGACGTTCTTTTTTTTATGACAACTGGACGTCCAACAGCTTGGTGTTTACTGCTGGAGTCTACATCATTTATCCACTTTGAATATATACTAAAAACAGCAGAACATGAACAACATACTAGTCATGCTATTCCAGATACTCGTTCTGAGTCTTCGGGCCATTACAATCTGCCGCCTTTCAAATTCTCTTAGTACAACCACCCTTTTTCCTCACTCGCAAAATTAAGTGTAAGAATGATAATTTACCTTCTTCAGCAGCAGTTATATACCATTCTGTCTTAATCACGTGGCTTCCTCTTCATTCAGACGATTTCATTAAAATATGTGTAGGTGCTCATAACATTTTGGCTCGATGGTGTATAAGTAAAATATATTTCTTTATTTCAAAAAAAAATATTTCAGTCAAATCGTAAGCAATTTTTATTCTAATTAATTATCAATATATTTTAGAAAATCATGTCCATAACTGACTAAAACAGACTCATGAAATGCAACAAACTATATTTTACTGTATTGATTTAGTGAGGACATATAAAATTACTTTGAAGTATTTTTATAAAAAATTATTGAGCTCTACTTATTCCTACTCCGGGGAAAATATTTTTAAAACAAAATTTATATCCTTAGAAAAATCTAAAAAACTTATACTATTACTTAAAATTTTTTATTTATAAATTTAAATTACTTTACGTACTATTTTAATGCAACCAATTCTTTAAGTGTGTACTACGCCGTGTTGATTTAAGCCTAAGTTTTCTTTTCTGAACTTTGGATGCATGCATTACATGATATTGAAAAGTGTATTCATGTCGAAGCAGAATATTCATTATTTTTTTAGGATATAAAGATTCATTATTTTCCCTTTTTAAAAAGATGAAATCTACTTCTATCCGTTTCATGACACCACTTCCATCAAAACTTAAATAAAAGTTTATTATTTAATAATTATATCAAATAATTATTAGAGTATATTCTGTTCACTAAAAGTCATATTATTAAACAGATATTAGAATATGGACTTATTTTCCATGACTTTTAACAACGTTTCCTAACTTTATCGTGTTTTAAAAAAGTACTTAAAGGCTTAAAAAAAGTTTAAAAAAAGTTACTTTTATAATAAACTCAATTTATATTTTATTATGAGCATCTTTTGTATCAAATCTATATTTACTCCTGTAAAACCGTACAATCTAATAAATATTCATCACAACTTTCATGCTACAGAGACGGCTTTAGATTAAAAAAAATATTTCTCTATTGTTTATAATGTTAACTATTCCTTCGACCCTATAATGTTAATCTAATAGTCATATATATTCTTTGTAGATTTACATTTAATTTATTTTATTTTTCTATTTTCAGGAGAAATATATATTTTACAAAAATGTGTGGCACTCTCAGTAGAAGTATCATTTAAGCTCGGCCTTGTAAAGGAATGCAACTTCCATCTCTTTAAAAGGAATACAAGCTGGAAATCGAAGTGAAATGAAGTAAGTCAGTAAACATATATTCTCGGATGTTTGACAGAAGAGTTGATATTTACAATAAATATTCCGGTACGTGATTTTCAAAATACGATTTCTTTAAATAATTTTTACTTATTCTCCAAAAATTAAAAATTTCTGAAATCTTTTTTCAATAAATTATTAAAGAATAATTTTATATGTTCAATTATTCATTCTTTATCTCACACAGTTTTTCTTTTTATTCCATCAAAACTTTTACCGTTCTATTTTTTCATATTTGTATTAATATAGATTTTTTGTTTCACAGAATTTTCTTCGAATTATTTCACATCCAAAAAGTAAAATCTAATTTTTAATTTAATTATCACATCTTAAACATCCTTTTATACCGCTCGAAATTTTCAAAAATTTTCAATTTAAAAGAAGTTAAATGTAATGAATTATTTCTCTTTTTCAGTAAATCTCCAAATCCTTATCAGTCAGGAAAAGCTAAAGATTTCTTTTCATAGAATTGTAAGTAAACAATTTATTAATATTTTCATTTACTTATCTGTAATTGTATTAAAAAATAATATATGTATTTTAAATCGTCAAAATCAATCTTATATTGTTAAATTGATCAATTAATATGAACAAAGAATTTTTAAATTCTTGGACCAATAGTAAAATATTTTTTTATTATTATTTAACTTCACAAAAAGGAACAAATAAATATTAAAAAAATGTAGTAGCCTATTTAGTAACCATTAAAATTTTTTTAAAAGGTGATTACTTCAAATTTTGAAGCATTTTCTGAATTCTAATTGACAGTTATAGTTGATGAATTTTATTAATCTTGCATAATATAGATAATGTTTTCAATAATGTTGTTTTTGCTGATATATGCATTTAAATTTTTATTTCACTGTCTTATTTTATACATATAATATATACAATATACTAATAGTGCTTTTATCAAAACTTTCATTGTATATGTTCGCATTTTATTTTATGCTTAAGACTAGATAATACTATTAAACTTTCCTTTAAGTTAATTTTTTTAGATTTGTATGCAAATAGTTCTTCTACCTTTATGATTGTTCTCTCAAAGTTAATCAAATTAGTAGTCTGATAAAAATATTTATAAATGTTTAAATATATCTGCGTTGTGTTTTTCTTGGTCTCTTTTTTGAAAGTACAGCGAAGAAAAATATATCAATACTGTTAAAAAGTTTGAAAAATTTCTACAAATATATATATATATATAATAAACACTACTTATAATTTAGACTATTTTGGCTCAATTAACTCAAAATTCATGTTGTCTTAAATACCTTAAGACTTGAAATACTCTGAATCATTCAGTTATATTCCATAATTTCTTGGGTAAAAGTTTATGTTAACTGATTATGGGTTTTATTAAAAGTATTTATGTATTGATAACTTCATTACAATGTTCTAATTTTTGAATAAATTATGTATACTTTTATCTAATATAAACAATTTATTAATGTAGTTGTCATGTAGAAATATTATAGAATTGACTGTTGTTTTATTAAAGTGCTATTATTTGTTATACTTTTTAAAATACATAAATAATATTGATAGCTTAAAATATATTTAGAAGTATTAAATCATTATAATATAAGATAAAACACTTAATATCATTATGAGGTATCATTTATGTGTTCTTACCAGTGCAGATCTTGTGCTAAACATATACTGATTCCAAAATATATTGTAACTTTGGGAATATGAATATATTTAATTATATAAAACATGTGTTTCATTAAATTTTTTTTATCATATAGATTTTGTGATACCTGTTTTTTTCTTTAAATTTTCTTTTTGTTTAATTCAGTATTCATTGTATACACATTATAATTCCTAAGATATTTGATTAATACTTGAATTAATTTTTTCAAGTTACAAAATTAGCATAATTTTTGTTTATCTGTATGAATTATTTGAAGAGAAAAATAATCAGATTAATTTGAAATTTAAAACTAATATAATCTTAAATGTATTTTTTACTACATTCTATTTAAATTATCCAAAGTTTCTTTTTCCACTACTTGCTCTTTTTTGCTTGAATAGGTATGATGTTGATTTGGGAAGAAAATGCAATATTCAAACATATATAATGTTCTGAATTCACCAAAAGTAAAGAAATTTTACTGTTGGTATTTGCAACAAAATTTATATTTATTACTTTTCTGTTTCTTTCATAAACAATAAGAAAAATGGCATAAAAAATAGTAATTGTTAAAAAAATGTATAATGGTCCCCCCCCCCTTTCTTCTCTGACTCATTTTCTTTATAAAAAACATGTAAATTTAAATTCATACAAAGTTTCCTAATAGTAGGGATGAAAAGTAGTCAAAAATGTTTAAAATAATTTTCTTTTTACTTTATCAGAAATGCTGGCAGATAATTTCAAAACATTAATATAGACATATTGTACCTGTGAAAGTATCTTATACGAGAAAATACTTACTCATAAAACAGTAAAAATTGTCTAAATTATTTTAGTCCTCTGTTTTCTATGCTATTTCTATTTATAATTTCACATTTAACTTAATTCTCATATTACTGTAAAATTACAATATCAAAAAAAATATATATATGATTATTTTTATCTTTATCAAAATTGATATCTGGGATCATATTTTTTTAAAAAAATAATTCAGTATTTTTATTTAAAATTATTCCTAAACTTATAAATATTGATTAATTTTATGCTTATCTATTTACATTTTGTAACATAACATGCATTATTTAATTAAATATGCATTTATATCATATTATTTATAGTTCATCATAGTACAATGAGCAGCAAAATGTAATATATTTAAAGTCTCTTTTTCATCCACACACATGCATGTGTACACATTCATACATACATAAATGAGAATGTAATTATAGATTTTATATGTATGGAATGTTTCATTTTGCAGCTAATTGTGTTGTAGGGATCTATTGATGTTGAAACATGGGAAATATTACTATAAACTTATTAGGTTTCAGTTGATTAAAATAGGCTCTCTTATGATGTACACATGTTTTATGATAAACTTTTTTGTTATGTTTCATTGTAATCAAATTTCTACATAGTGTGACTGATGTTTAATGCTATTTGTCAATAAAATATTAATTTCTGGTTAAAAATTAATCCTTGATTATGATTTTTATTATCAAACTTGACATTAAAACATATTAAAAAATTCAAAGTAGTTTAATAATATAAATTGAACACTGAACCTATTAACATTTCATAAATACATATTTATACCACAAGGCGTTAAATGACACATGTTTAAAAAATTATATATTTTAAGAGACATGGTAAAAAAACCCCATTCAGTTCAATATATGTAGTATATGAATAAAGCATTTTTCTAATTGACAATTTCATCATTAATAAATTAAAATAAATAAAATTCTTAAATTTGAAAATAAATAATACATAAAATTTATTCACATTCAACAGATTTTTCGCAAATTATGAGAGTTTGTAATGCACTTTTTTCACATGCATATTTTTTGCACTTAAAACAGATCTTTTTTTCATTTTGTTTACTTTGCAATACTTTATTTGGCACTTTTTTCACACACTTGAATTCAAACATTTTGCTATGGATACTATATGCCATTGGTTCAAACTGGGGTTTGTGGACCCTGGGATCCCCAATGCCCTTGAAGGCCTCTCAATTAATTTAAAGATTTGCCTCTTTTACATATTCTAAAAGGCCTTGTAGAAAAAAAAGTTGAAAGATATGAATCCTCGACCAGATCACCAAATTGCAATCAATGAAAAAAGTCAATTTTGATCAAGAATATTAATTCACTCCGGGGTGTTCGCAGTGATTGAAAGTTTAAGAACCACTGCTACATGCAGTTGATATATATACTATATTTTGTTCATATGCATACAACAACTTGTAATATTCAGACAAAATATATGATCTAATGCAACCAATCCTGGATATAGCAAACTCTTGGTTGTACCCTACACCAACCTTTGTTATAGTGAAATGTTTATTACAAACTTCTTCTCCAAATGATTTACCTATAACCAATGTGCCAAATCTGGAACATAACAGATTCAGATGCAATGATCAATGAATAGTTTCTTGGAACTCGTAATTTTCTTCACACTTTTAATAAACAATAGCAAAAATTTGTAATTCAGTGGGTTTGAACACAATCCTTCATACAAATATGTATTGCATATAAATACTTCTGAATGTCAAATGACTCATTGCTGTAAATAAGTCAAATTGCATATATTTTACCAGAAAAATTTTATTGAAAAATATTGATATATTTTTTAATATAATTTCCAAGACATTTTAAGAAAAAGTTTTGAAAGGCCCATTTGATCTATTGTGGTAGGTTTAGTGTTAAGTATCCTTTCACCCATTCACTCTTTAATGTAATAGAAAATAATTTTGGTTATACAATGTAAAGTCTTGAATAAGTATTGAAATAAAATCATTATTTACAGATATTGATGTTACTTTTATTAAAAATGATAATCTTAGCCATACAAGTTAAAAAGTCTATTTTCTTATTCATTTTGTACATATTGATATTTACTATGAAAATCTACTTGAATGTGTTATAGTCCTATTAAGTGGGAATTTTTCCCAAATTTTTTGTATCTTCAATATGATAAACATTTCTAATTTATAAGCTTTTATATTTTAACAATTTTTTATTCAATTACTTTTGATTCTTCATAGAAAATTTGTATTTTTCTATTTATTTGTGATGAAAATATAATAGGCTTCTTTTGTTTTGTAATTAAAAACATTTTCCCACTGTTACTCATCCAAATTGTGAGTCACAATTTAGTTTTACAAGAAATATTTAAAAAAAAAAAAGAATAAAATCACTTATTCAGTTTTTTTTTCTTTCTTTTTTTATTGTTTCTAAAATTTGGAAAAAGAAAAACTGTTTTTTAAAAAACTTATTTTGTGACTAATGTTGCAAAAAAGTGATTCACATGTTAAAATGATGCCTGCTTAAAGTGATGGCTATTTTTTAATTATAATATTTTAATCCAAGACCTTCATAATTTTCAAAATATTTTAATAGCATAAAGTCTGGGAATAATTTATTAGTGTGTGACATAGACTAATGCATTAGTCAATTTTTGAAAAATTTTGCTGGGCAACATTTTTTTTAAGGAATTATGATGAATTTTTGGTAATTGAAAATATTAATTATATGTTGATTGCTATATATTTCTACATAATTCTGATATGCTTACAATTATTTATTACTCTTTCTTTATTTTAAAAACGAAAAAAAATGTGTATATACTCTTAAATTTATTGGATTTTTAAGTATAAAATTTTTTGTTGATCTTACTTGATATTCTTCACACAAATTGTGATATTTTTGATTTATTAAAAAAAAAAAACTTACGCAGTAGGCATTTTCTTCATTATCATCCGCTTTTCATGGCATTTACTGGAAGATTTGTAAGTGATCATATCGAGGCATTTTGTTAGATAAATACATTGTACGTTAAATATCACAGAACAAACTTACAAACAAGCGTGAACCTTTTGTAAGAAAACATCCAAGAGGGATGTCATGCAGCTCCTTAGTACTGCCAAATGATCATTTCCTAAGCCAAAATGAAACTTGCCAGCTGGGTAGGTACGACTACAAAAAAAAAGGAGTTTTTAATTATAAAAAAAAATCCGATTAAATCTCCCTTCTGTCATTAACTAAGCTGCTCGCGCGCGCGCATGTAGACAGGAAACATTGGCGCTTACATTGGAAGAAATGTTAACTTTTTAACAATTTAAACCAACAGTATTGTGTTTTCAAAATTCTCTTGACATGTATCGATAAAAAAAAGCAGTTTATAAGACGTTAAGCACGCGAAAGAGTATTCCTAAAATTATGAAAGCTCTCATCTAAAGGACACGGAATAATGAACAAGAATGCACAGAAAATATTTTTTGAGTGTTGATTGCTATTAGTACATGTTCGTTTAAAACTATTTATCACATAGTTTTGATAAGAAAAAGTTTTAATTTAATAGTTAACGCATGGATGTGTCTCATTATGACAGGATAAAGAAATTTATGACCATTCATCTAAATTAAAAGAAAGAAGAAAAAAAAAACAGTGAGGCATTTAATTAAAAAGTTAGTTTTAATAAAATTCAAATGTTTAAAATTATCAAGGTTATTTAAGCTTTGTTGCTTGAAAATAGTCTCTCCTTTAAAAATAAATTTCAGTTAAGACTTCAAAGATTTCTTTAAATTGCTGTTTGTAGTGTAGCTATATATGTATACGTATTCATGCTTAAAAAGCGGGCCAAATTTTAAGAAAAATAGTAATTGTGGAATTTTAAGCACTTTTTATTTATTGTGAAATGAAGATTTAATCATTTTACTTTTGTTGTAGTAAGCATGTCGCAGTTTTTAGATTGGAATTAGCACTTATATTTTTTTTAAAAAAAATGAAAATCATAATAGTGTCGAAGCAAAATTTATCTCTTTATACAAATATGTTACGCTTTGGATTACATTCAGTGAATTAAAAATACTTAACGTAATTGAATTTTCTATAAAAATGGCATGTAATTTACTTTATAAAAAGGTCATTCCCCAGTTATCGTTTTAAATCTATTGGAATTGTTGAAGTAATTAGAAAAAATTTATATAAATTTAAATAAAGTGAATAAGAACGAAGACTTTTTTAATATTTTATATCATTCAGATATATCTGAAATCATTTCGGACTTTTGTAGATTGTATTACAAATGTAAATGTTAGTAAAATGAGTCAATAAAAGTGAACAATTGATATTTTGAAAATTTTAATTAATTTTTAAAAATACACGCTTTATTTAGAATATCACCTTGTACTGTTATGTCAAGTTGTATATTTTATATACCATTATTAATGAATTCTATTTTCTGATAGAGGAAGATTATTGTTTAGTAATTAAAAGGAATATTAGGTTCGTGTTTCATCGACAGTTTGTACATTTTCATTCCTTTAAACGTGAAGGCTTATGTCTGTAAGTACGCTGTGATCGTAACGCATTAAAATAATTCGCATTTTTTAACTTCTTAAATTCCTATGAAATTTCAATAATCTCTATTATTGTTTCAATAATATAGGAATCATATTGTAATTAAATAATTGCCTTTTATGTATTCATCTTAAAGGGTGTTTTTTAAGTCTCAAAGAATACTAGCTTCTGTTCCAAACTTAATAAAAGTCCAATTCTTACTGCACGTGCCGCGACACCTGCCTTTCGGCGTTTGCTCAGATTTCTTTGTTGGATGCTCTAAAGAAACCTTGAGGTTATTTATAACAAAAGTCCCAAGTGAGAAGGTGGTTTAGAAAAACCAAAAAAACTAAGAATTTAATGCATTTGCGCCCAATTCACAAGTTCCGCTAAGTATCTTTACTGCAAGGCCCTCTTCCTTTTGTTTTTATGGACTCCTCTTTTACCTTGAAAAAGATTTCACTAGCTTTTGGGGGCTTCTAAACTTCAAAATGTTTTGTCTGGATCTGATATTTTGGTGGATGTGTTGAGCAACTGATCCATCTGTTTTGCCTCGTTCTTTAAAAGTACTTGCGTTTTTTGTCAAGTTTCGTTCAATGTTTAGCTATGTTCTCAGATTTTCTTCTGCTATTTTCTTCAAAAAAAAAAAATTTTTTTTTAAGTATATAGGTGGAAAAATGGGAAATTAATTGAATGCACACATTTTTGAATTCCTTTATAATATAAAATAAAATTGCTTTTATTAATTTGATGGTAAAAATGATTTTTAACTTAATTTATCACTTAAAAGAAATAATTATTTTTCGGAAACTGAATTTTAGGCTTTCAAAATTCTTATTTTTTCAAATCAATGCAGTTTCTGTAAGTTTATTTCATCACTGACGATTTATTTTATTTTAATAAAATACTTTTATATTCAGATTTATTTGTGGATTTATTTCTTGCTTCATTTCTATTAATTCATTATTAATTCCTACAATACTTTTGTGATGTGTAGAAATCATTTGTAATTATGTACAAAGCTAATGATATATGTAGCATATAATTATTGTGATACGTAACAAAAAAAAATTCCAAAGTATTATCTGTATACATTCTGTTTTAATTTTTTAAAAATCTTGTTTGTATTATTTGTATTCACTTTTTAGATGTCTTTATTTGTGGTACCTAAGTTTTAAGTTTTATTTTTATCCTTCAAGGTGTTTTCAGTGATTTGAAATATTGATTTTTTCAGAGAGCTTGTACCCCTACACACGCTTCTAAGAAACGTGCAGTAATGAAAAAAAGGGCCCAAAGGTTGGTTGAATACGGGAGTGTGTTAGTGTTTATTAACTGCAATTTAACAAGAGGTTGCTGGAAGCATCTAATTAAAAAAAATTGTATCTAAAAACAATTTATAGTAAATGTAATTAACAATTTGACACAAATTTGAGCTGGGAAACAGAAATAGAAGTTTTAAATAAAAATGGAAAAGAGTGAGAGCATAATGAGCATGCGTAGAAATAGTTCTCTTGCGTCATTTTTATGCATCAGTTATAATGACATACCAAGTTTTATTTATAACAGAAACGCCTCATATGCTTAACGAGTTATTCAGAACAAATCTAGTGATAAATTTCGTGTTTATGCAACTTATCAATAACTTTCCTATGAAAGAAAGAAATTTTTATCAAGAATTTTAGTGACTGCAGAAAGTTATCATTTTCAGATAAAAGTGCCCTAAAAAGAGTATTTTAAAATTAGCTGATCCAAAAGACGCTGAATTTCAATTTTGTTAGGAATAAAATAGATGTTTTTAACTAATAATTGAAACTGATTGTTACCGTGAATATATAACACTGATAGCCAATTATATTACAAACAGAACAAAATATTTTTTAAGTCGTTTCAGTGCATATAAACCTTTGCTTATCTAGTGTTCTCTAAATCAGATACCGATATATGCTGAAAACTCAAATATAGCGCTGATATCTTCAGTCGTATGAATTCATCTTTTTTCTTTACTGACGTACTCTAACTCTCTAATGAACAGGCATTCTTCTTCCTATTATTAGTATTTCCTTTTTGTTAAAGAAAATATTTATACCTGTAATGGCCTCCCCCCCCCGGGGAAGCCTCCTCCTCATCTAATCGACCTAAATCTGCGGAAGGTAAAGATTGATGACCCAGACTATCCATGATAAATTCAATTTTTTATGAACAACGTTAATACTCCAAAACAAGCCAATTATAAAGGGAAACTCTAGAGCAGGGATTCCCAAAGTGGTCTATATAGACCCGGGGGTCTATGACGACCTGCAAGGGATCCACGTCAACAAAAAAAAATAATTTGGGGGTCCATGAGGTGTAAATGGGGGTCTACGATAGTGGCTCTCATTAAACCAGATCATAACATTAATTTTAAAAGGAAATTTAATTAAGTGGAAACCAGGATTACCTATTTAACATATTTGTTTACTAAATTGAATGAAGTTACAAGGCGACAGCATAAATTTTATTAAAATAAGGACCATATTTCAAGCTAAAAAAGTATAATAATGAGTATAATAATAATAATAGGAGTATAATAAGGAGTGTTTTCATATATTAAGCTAAAGGAATATAATAATAGGCGTTGCAAATTTTCCCAGTTTCTCATTTGTCACAAACAATCCACCAGGAAAAAGACATTTGAACCTATGTTCAACAATTAAATGCCCTTTTTCTTAGATTTTGAAACTAGGATTGAGAATGTTAAGACTATCGAAATACCACAGTAGGCAATGAATTACTCTAGTCACTTTGAAAAAAAATGTCAGTTTAAAAGAGTTAGGCACTAATGAAGATCTTAAAGTAAAACTTAGAAACAAATGTCGTGGCCGCGGTAGCCGAGTGGTATAGGTATCGGACCGTGGCTTGCCTTGTCACGAGTTCGAGCCCAATACCACTAAAGACCCGCCGTGTAGGGCAGCGATGCACGTTAAATCCGTCGAGAGCTGAAATGTCCTCCCGTTGGTGTGGTGTGGTAGTTAGGAGAGGGGGTGCCAGCTCCTGTCTGGTCCACGTCACTTGACCATGGTTCAAAATTACGTGGTCCGTCGCCAAAAGCCCTCGTGTAGCTGAACAGTGCGACGTTAATATTCAATCAATCATAGAAACAAATGTCAATAATTTTGGCTTTATGAAGATATACCTGTTATTTATTCCATATTATGGAATATCTTGAGAAAGCCTTTAATTGTTTTTCCAATTGAGAAGGAGTTAGAGCGCGCTTGCCAATCTCCAAAACAAAAAAGAAAGAAAAGACTGGACACTATTAACCAAGGAGATATTTAGCGGTTAAAACCTGACAAGATTGATGTCAAATGCTGAAAATTTTTTATTGCATCCCCAAACGCATCCCTTCCACGAAAAGCATTTGTTTGTTGCTCAGTTGTTTTATCTATTAATTAAATTTTAATTTAATTAACATGTGCTTTCTTAACTATTAAACACTGTAATTCCCTGCAGTTAAAAACTGAAATGCTTTAAAGGAAGTAGCTCTATACCTGCTTTAAAAAATACATTTAAGTTGATGAATTTGCAAAAATTTAATATTACGTAAGTAGGGGTCTATACCCTAAACCGAAAAACCTGTCAAGGGGTCTATGAGGCAAAAAAGTTTCGGAATCTCTGCTCTAGAGTGATATAATAAGAGCTCAAACCCTATGTGAATAAGCGCACGAAATCTGAAAATATCTTAACTTAACTCAATGTTATCTTTAAACTCCTAACTTCCTTAATTTATTCTAATAGTCCGCGTGACTAAAGTCCGACCTTTAGTCACGCGGCGAAATTCTGATCCTTACCGTAACAGCACTGCTTTCAGCAACTCAGCTCCTTTTCCTTCTAACCTACCATTATTAAACTTCAACTATTTATATACTAGCTAATCTGTATATCGTGGTTTCTTCTTGAGAGGGATGGCTGTGAAATAACTCGATTGCTGGCCCAAAGTTTCCCCAAGAGGATTAGTAGAAATTCTCGTAAAGCCCCGTCACATACCTTTTAGTCACTGGCGTAGCTAATCCTAGGTGGGCCCTGTTTCAAAGTCCCTTAGGAGCCCTTTTTTGGAACCCCTTACGATTTTCTGCTTACACATGTTGGACACATGTAGCTTAGGGGGGGGGGGAGCGTATCATTAATACGGTGGAAGCTACGCCCCTACTTTTAGTTATTATTTTATGAAATGTTTTACTCACTGGTGGCATTTGATCTTAATTAAACCAGGGGTACTCAACCTTTTTTTCTGCCGGGCCGCATACATAAATATGTTAGTTATTTCCCGCGGGCCGCAACATGAGGATAAAGGGAGGGGGAAAGAGAAATGCTTTCAGACCAAGATAACATTAGAAATTTAAAATGTAGAAAATTGATCAAAATATTATAACTCCTGTTTTGATTTTTTTAATTATTATATTTTTATTTTTTTCACTAACACTTAAGTAAAGGGTGTTTTTTTGAGAGGTATAGAACTTTAAATTGCAATAAAACAACGATGTATTATTCGATTGACATGAATTTTTTTTATTCGAAAGATAATCTTGTGGCATTACATTTTAAATATGATTTCTGGCATAGGACTGCCACGGCTGGCTCGGATGTAGTCCAATCTGGACGTCCAATTTTCGATGACTTTTTCCAACATTTGTGGCCGTATATCGGCAATAACACGGCGAATGTTGTCTTCCAAATGGTCAAGCGTTTGTGGCTTATCCGCTTAGACCAATGACTTTACATAGCCCCACAAAAAATAGTCTAGCGGTGTTAAATCACAAGACCTTGGAGGCCAATTCACAGGTCCAAAACGTGAAATTAGGCGGTCACCAAACGTGTCTTTCAATAAATCGATTGTGGCACGAGCTGTGTGACATGTTGCGCCGTCTTGTTGGAACCACAGCTCCTGGACATCATGATTGTTCAATTCAGGAATGAAAAAGTTAGTAATCACGGCTCTATACCGATCACCATTGACTGTAACGTTGTGGCCTTCCTCGTTTTTGAAGAACGATTCCACCAGCCCATAAAGCGCACCAAACAGTCAGTTTTTCTGGATGTAACGGTGTTTCGACATACACTTGTGGATTAGCTTCACTCTAAATGCGGCAGTTTTGTTTGTTGACGTAGCCATTCAACCAGAAGTGCGCTTCATCGCTAAACAAAATTCGCTTATGAAAATCGACCATTATTTTCGAAATAAAATTGCACAATTTGAAAGCGTTGTTCAGGCGTGAGTCTATTCATGATGAATTGCCAAACCAAACGGAGAATAAATCACTTGACAGCTGTTAAATCGGTCGCCTTCTTGTAAAGTAATGCCAACTTAAACTTCTATACCTGGGAAAAAAAACACTCTGTAGAAGCATTCAAAAAACACTCCATCATGATTTCTGCTTCAGTAAACGGTTTCATATGATTACAAATAATATATCAAACTTCATAGGATGTCTTTGTTACCGCTGTGATATTACCACTGACAAAACACTTTGTTGCTGTTGCAAAGATTATTCAAGAAAGCCTATTTATCCCTTTTTGAAAGAGATCTTCGAGGAAAAATGTCATTGAATGATTCCTGCTTCATGGTATTTTTTTTAAATACAGCACTTTCATGAGAAATCAAACAATTACTGATCCATGTTTGTTTTTCGCTACAAATGTCCCAATCGTCTTGAAAAGTTATATTTTCTTCGAATATTGTTCGCTTGTAAGATATGAAAGATGATTAAAAATTAGTTCCACCTATAAAATTGTCGCTACTCTACTGTTGTCTGTTATCACTAACTGGAACCATTCCAAATAGAAAAAAGAATATCAGTTCAAACCCGTACGACACCCACAGCAAAAGTTATATACTTGATTCCTTGACAAAGAATTTTCCACCAAATTTTTAATACAATGTTCCTAAATAAGTAAATTTCTCAGTGCAGTGGGCCATGTCCGGGCCACTTTAAAAGGTTCGGTGGGCCGTAGTTTGAGTTTCGCTGTTTTAAACTACCCTTCTGTGTTCTGAATGCTTATATAATTACTCTATATTTCTCTTAACTCAAGAATGTTAATCCCGATCCTAGTACTCCCAATATTTCTTATTCTTCCTAATTTACCATTTGTGATATTGCTCTTTTACAAGCACTTATCCTTCTTTTTAATGCACTCATGTCTAAAATTATGGTCACAAACATAAAATCTGTGAAAACTGATGCACTATTTACTGTTTTTGTTGCCACGAAATTTTTCACAGAGACATATTACAATGTCATAAAGAATATCGCGACATAACAATATGGAATATATTTAATTTTTTAATCTAATATATATTATAAATGCGAAAGTTTGTGAGGATGTTTGGGGGTCTTTCACGCAAAAACAACTGAATGGATTTTAATGAAACTTTACAGTAATATAGCTTATACATCAGAATAACACATAGGCTATAATTTATAGCATAGGCTATAATTTATAAAGATATGTATGAAGTGTCCAAAATAAAACGATATTTGTTAAGTAAGTAGGAAAAAATTCTGCCATCTGCAAGCAATTCTGGCGTGCGCGGCAAGAAAGCCCACCACAGCATCTATCTATCTATCTTTTGTTTGTGAAAAACCCTTTTTGTTTTGGCTACGCAAGGCGCTCGATTCTAATTAATTCCCGTGATCAGCATAATGCCTATTTTTTTTATTTCAGAATAAAACTAAGTTGTTATAAATCTCTCTTTATTTTAATATTTTTTTTATGATTTTATTATGCACATTTGGTAGTAAGAAATTGATCTTTCTTCAAAATAAATGCTTTTATGAGCTCTGGTACTTAAAGTAGATAAACTTTCTCTTTCACACTGCATCATTTAGACAAATTTTCAAAATTTGTTTGTGGTTAGTAGTTAATTATAACGCTATATTTTAATTGAATAGGCACACACAGATATTGCATTTTTAAGTATAAAAATAATTATATATATATATAACTACAGTACTGTATTTTTTGAGTGTGTGAGTGAGTGAATATTAACGTCGCACTGTGTTCAGCTACACGAGTGCTTTTAGCAACGAATCACCTAATTTTGAACCATGGACAAGTGACGTGGATGACACCTGAGCTGGCACCCCCTTCTCCTAACTACCACACCACACCAACTTAGAAAGAATATTCTACCAATACTTAGCAGGAATATTCTTTGAAATCCACTCTTCCAAGATATATAGCAGCACGGGTTCTATGATGAGTATTTCAGCGGGGAAGGCGAATAGTTTTGTAGCAGATATTACGTTTTCAGCTGACGGCGTTTTCAGCGGATTGCAAAGATTATTATTTTTGTCCTGAAAAAATAGTTTATGTCAAAATTTAAGTGTCTTATGTTTTTGTATGTTAATGAAGACCTTAGAAAATGATTTGAATACTTATTTTAAGTGAACGGTGTATATAATTAATTTTACAGTGGAATATCTTTAATTAATTTATTAGCTCTAACGGATTAAATTTTCCAAAGTGGAGTATTTTGTTTATGTATATCCCTTAATTTTAAATGTAGTGATCCCCCCAAAAAAATATTGTATGAAAAAACTGCAGTAAATCATAATGCGGTTGGATAAAGTATTAACGTGCATTTCTGCCCCTACACGGCGGGTCTTACAAAGCTCTAATAAAGCTCGAAGCTATGAAAGTAGCTAGAAATTTGCCAACTTGAGTCTATCGTTAACATTCCGCTATGTTTTTCATTGAATCGCCATTATAATTTAAGAAACGGCGTTGCTTGCCAATATTACAATTTTAACATAAAATAAATACAACAGAAAGTAATATTAATGTATTACACTGTCAGATATAAATTATTTACACTATTTTAAGCGTTCATTACGCAAAACTTTTAACAATGTGTTACTTTTGCTGAGCAGAGATCAGCTTAGGGAGGTATTTTCAAAAATGGACCCTCAAGAGTGTTACGGGGAGTTATAAAATAAAAAAAAAAATCCTTTTTTTCAGCTATTAAATCTACAGACTTAAAGTTTAACGAAGTTTTTGTTTGTTTGTTCAACTGCGATATGCAAAAAGCTTTTTTATTTAATTTGCAATTCACGTAAAATTAACTCATTAAAAACTTCTTTATCCTTCAATCTGCGTAGTTTAATTTTTCAGTTCACCCGTGCGAAGAACGGGTATATCAGCTAGTTAAGATATAAATCATATCAAAAAGTGTGAAATCATGAATCAAGAGAAAGCATTTACCTCAGGAAAAGTCTGCCTAATATGAAATATGACTTCTGTGAACTGCTATACAAATCTCAGAACGAGCTGTCCTACTGTTTCTGAGGGTGTCAATAAGTATTTGTGGCAACAAAGCCCCTTTTTGGATAGGTCCTGTTAGGGGAGCTACGCTATGTATGTGATCATTGCATAATATATTGGTAAGAAAAGTATGATTGGCTTAAGTAATAGTAAAATTTTGTTATATCTATATACATAAAGGAGAAAAAAGCGACACACTCACTCACTGACTAATCACGATATCTCTGGAACTATTAAACCTACAGATTTGAAATCTGGTAGGCAGGTTCGCTTCATGGAGTAGACGTCAGCTAAGAACGGATTTTGCAAAGATCGAACCCCAAGGAGCGTTACTGGGGTTTAAGGGGCGTTATAGATAATTATTTCCATTATTAAACTATTAGATGTACAGTCTTGAAACTTGGTACACAGATTTCTTTCATAAAGTAGAGATTCCCTACATAATGACTTTTAGGAAAATCGACCTCCAAGGGGCGTTAAGGGCGCTTAAGGGGCGTGATGCATAATTATTTCCGTTTTTAAACTATTAGACTAACAGTCTTGAAATTTGGTAAGCGGATTCCTTTCATAGAGTACTGATCCCCTACAGAATGGGTTTTGTGAAAATCGACTCCCAAGTGGCGTTGTAGAGAATTAAGGGGCGTTATATATATATAGGCAATTAACTACTTTTTTTAAACTATTAAACGTAAAATCTTGAAATTGAGTAAGCAGATTCCATTCATTGAGTAGAGATCCGCTTTAAGATGGGTTTTGTGACAATCTCTTCCTAGTGGCGTTGCGGGGGCTTAAGGGGCGTTATAGCTAATTATTTCCATTTTCAACTAATAGACCCACCTGCTTGAAAATTAGAAGGTATGTTCCGTTCATCGAATAGAGTTCCTTTTACAAAGAGTTTTGCAAAAACGGACCCCTAAAGGAGTGGTGTTGCGAGGGATTAAGGCGTGTTATAGAAAAATTCCTGTTTTTAAATTTAACCCATTTACTTGAAATTTGTTGAGCACGTTTCTTTAGTTGAATAGAGTTCCACTAAGAATGGATTTTACGGAAATCATCTCCAGGGGGAAGCGAGGAGAGTTATTGGTGCGTGCATTGATAGACAAAATTCCCGTTTTCGAACTGCTAAGACTATAATAATAAAATTTGGTTTGCATGTCTCTTTTGTTGAATTGGAATCCGCTAAGAATGCTCTCAACGAGGTATTGAGGATAAAAATTCCAATTTTGCGCTGTTAGATTTAGACTTGAAATTTAGCATGCATATTTATTTTATGGAGTAGATCCACTAAAAGTTGCTTTGGTTCCACTTGATTATTAGGTTAAGTGAGCTCAAAAAATCTTTCTACTTCTATTTTAGATATAAATAGAAATTAGATATTATAATTTATGTCCTTTTTCTATTAAGAAGCGAGAGTTATATATACAGCTATAAATATATTTTTTTCAATACAATCGAATTCTTAATGCTATATATCAATAATTCATATACTATATGTAAACAGTATACATTTATACAACATCGTGAAATACCCAGTGAAGCGGGCGGGTAACGGCTAGTTTTTATATAAAGCATTAAAATGATTGGATAACTTGTGTGTATTGTTACAATTAATTTAAAATATCTTTGCTTTTAAAGAAACAACTTTTATTTATTTATTTTTTTTTTTTTGTAGTTCTTTGACTTTGACTTTTTTATTTAAGAATAAATTTTTTTTTATTTCCTACTTCTGAATTCAGAAAATAAATAAATTTTAAAGCGAAAAAATGAGAAAAGGTGGTGCAGGAACATTTTCTTGAAATCTATGTCATTAATTAGTTACAAATTGAGTAAATAATAACGACCAAAAATTTCTGGCATTCCTAAATCATTCAGTATATATTTAAATGTGTAAAAACCTTATTTATTTATTATTATTTTATATATCTTAAATTGATCATTTTTAATTAAGCTTGATTAGAGTGCTAAACTTTTGATACTTCGTTTTCTCTACGGTTGAGGAAATAACATGTGATAAACCAGGAAGAACTATTATTTCGATTACTTAATATAATTCATGATTGTTCGTTGAAAAGTGGTAATTACGTACGGGCGCACTTTTGATATATTACAGAAAATACGTGATTGACCCCTTTCATCCTAAAATGTGTTCCACTTTCAAAGCTTTTATCTCATTCAAGGTAATTCTGAAACGATTCCATTGATCGTTCTATGAAATAAAAGTACAATTTTGAAGAGGTGCCAAAAAGGAAAATATAACAGTGGTCTATTTATCTTATAAAAAAAGGTGTTTTGAAAGGAAAAAAGTAGTTTTTTTCCCCTCCTCGTTGCTATATCTACCTTTCTAGTGCACTGCTTGTGATTTTCCATTTACTCATTCGGTCTTTTCTAGTTGGAATATATTCTTGTATTACGAAATGTTGTATAATAGAAATAGGTAAGTATGGGCATTATTTTATTATGTTTTGGGCATTATTTTATTATGTTTGGCTATGTGTATTGAGTTTCTAAATTTGTATTTATTTGTTTATAGTGTAAAACACACACACACATTTAAAAATACATTAACTTAAAGTAATTATAAGACAAAGCAAGAAAACTCCTGATAAAAGCAAGCGAACAAAAACATCTTAGTGTTTTAACCATTCTCAGTACATATGTATGAAAATGAATATTTAAGAACCATGAATGGATTCTGTGAAAACTGATATTTTATAGATGATAAGCAAATGGTACATAATGCATTGACCTGCAACCTTACGCATGAAGTGATTCCCAGTTTAATTCAAGAAACGTTAGTCCATATATTGCTCAATGCTTTAAATTTTTTTAATTCGAAAATGAGATTTTAATGAATGAATTTAACGCTTTAATTACGTCAAACGTCAAAATATATTTTTCATTTATCACATGATTAGCTATTTTATTGTTTGTTATTATGTTCTGCCCTGGTGAGTCATGATGAAAGAAACAAATTCGATCATTCACTTAATTAAATTAATGTCTGTTAGAAATAGATAAACAAAAGAATCTTTGGTGTTCTCTGTCACTTGACGTCTAGTTGTTAGAATAATGGTAGGTATCATTCTCTCTCTTATTTTTTGGCCGCTATTCGAAATTCCGAGACCCTATTCCAATAATTCTTGTTTGACTTTAAAGTGATAGTTATTTTACCATGTATAATAATAAAAAAGTTTTTTATGTCTATTAAAACTTTTATATACTTGAACATGTTGTTGTGATTAAAATGCTGTTAAGTTGTTTTTACTTAAAGTTATCTAAATCTGTTGGAGCTCTATTCTTATGTTTGAAAACAGGATGTCAGTTCAGATGTCATCCTTGTCATTTGGCCGCTGGGTTCATAATTAAACCGATAGTTAATTGGTCAACCAAAAAACTCCATAAAGTCGTGAATACAGATAGGTCGTGACGTTATGTACCAGATTCGTTCGTGGTGAAAAAAAAGAAAAAGATAAAAAAAATTTATATTGATATATATTTATTTTATGTCTAATGGAAAACATGAAAAAAAAAGGTATTTTTTTTCTTTTAAAAGGTGCAATTTAAGATGAATTTAAAATAAAATAAAAAAAGAGGTTTAAACTAATGAAACACGGATTTTTGTCCAGGGAAATATGAATTGTTCGGGAACAAAATAAGAACAGGTATTTTTAAGGTTTCTGTGATTGATGATCAGCTCCAAGATGAATAATAAGTTGCATACTGCTCTTGTTTTCATACCTTCAAAACCTGCCAAAATTAAACCTTGAATTTAACTCGGTGAATGTGACATATTGTGTTAAAACCTATTCGGTTTCATTCTTTTCTGGCAAGCAAAGTGTTGACTGTATTCAAGATTACAATATGGAATATCGCTTTCCTTCTTTTTCTTTTTTGTTCTTTCCTTTTGTATAAAATGATAAATGATCAACATGCCCTTTTTCATTATTGCTGGATGATATTTAGAACTAAAAATATCCAGAGCTAAGCAAGTCAAATTGCTCTGATTATTTTAAATTAATTAAAGTAATAAGCTTTTTTATATATAGAACCTTGAAACCTATTTTAAGATATATTCTGTGACATTTACCCAGCGACTCCCTCGCATATTACTGAATGTACAAATATCTGTTCAAATTGTCTTTAGAAGTGATTGAGAATTGAATTTAATCTGAATGGAATTTGACATGAAAGAGAAAAGTGATTAAACAGATTTTGCTATCAAATCAATTAATATAATTTAAATTTTGATTCTTTCAAGGGGATTGTAAACTTCATCCTTTTTCAAACGATTTACATTATGTCAACATAATAATAATTATTATTTTTTAGTTTTGTAATGTAATGGGCTGAATTCATGACGGTCACATGATAAAGACAATCACGTGTTTTCCAGCGAATTCAAAACTGACATTAAACTTGTTCTATTTGTAAAATTTAGATACAAATGGAAATTTGATAATTGGGTAAAGATGTTCAATTATGAAGAAAAATAAGGAAATCAAAAAGTTTTTAAAATTGAAAAATAATTTTTGTTATATTACTTTTAAATCTAGAGTATTTTGGTGTGGTGGTGGGGGGTGAGTATGTGTGGGTGTGTTGTGGTGACTAAAATGTACTTTTAAAACAAAGTTTCTTCAAAAAGCAAAAATTGGCATCAGCGAAGCGTATGAATTGAAAACGCATGATTTTATTTATCAGGTGATTATGACGTCAGATGAATTTAGTCCATTGTGAATTGATGTGTCATTTTTTTTTCTATTTTATGATAATTATATTAGCACATTCTCAGATTTTTTTTAAAAAAAAAAATAGATTTGGGACTTTTATGTTTTATAGTTAAACTATTATTATAATTTCATATATGTATTTTTTATTTTGTTTTGTTCCCGAATGTGAAAATATGTTGCTAATTACAAATCTTTCTACTAAACCATTAATTTTAACTTTCATATTTGTGACTTATAAGAAGTGCTTTGCTGAAGTTCTCTCTCTCTCTTAACACTATTTCATTAAACATAATTTACCTTAACTACGCTTGTAATGATGATTCAATAAATTAACAATGCTTTGTTTATGTGTACTAATTTTGTTATGCTAGTTGTTTCAGTGACATAATGTTTATGTATCATTAATATTTTATTCAGCTGCATGATCATAGTATGCGTTAGTCAATATTTATGTTTTTGATTGGCGTTACTGGGTTACTTGGATATATTATTTATTTTCATATTATGCTCCTAATCGCAATTCTCTCTTTTGTGAGTGGATAACAGACAATAGGTAAATGCAGTATAAAGCTGCAGGAATAATTTTACTTACCTATATCTTGACATTTTATTCGAACAAAAGGTAGAGAAAGACCATGTCAACTGACTGATAGATATGTGTGTGATCAATTCTACCAGACAGTTGTTGATTCTTTAAAATAAACGTTCTCGTAAAAGAAATTTAATGTGATTTTAATTGCTTGAAAAGTTTCCAAGCATGCATTCTGGAATTAACGTATTCTTACATGTGAATGTGATAAACTTTGGATTTGCTCCAATCCACGAGTAGATTGCTACTGGGTAAAGCTGACACATTAAACCTCTTCTCGAGTTTATATTTTTCCTAAACATTTCTGAAATTGGCCGGTTTACATTGTTTGTAAATATTTTTTACGATTATTACAAATTTTGTTTGTTTAAAATAATCGTACTTTCTATATTAGTATATAAAGTAGGACCTCTATATAACGAAGTCACTAAATCCCGGAAAAAAGTTCGTTATATGGAAAATTCGTAATATAGAGGTTAATCTTTTAATATACTTTGTAAACCACACGAAACAAATTTTAAATTCATAAGCTCTATGTATTAAAAAAAAGTAATTATTCACGCCTTTTTTTAAAATAGTATATGTTTATTTTATATATCTAACACACATAAAAAAACAAAGAAAAACTGCAATGAAAACAAGAAAAAAAAATGTCGGAAGAATGCATAGTATTTTAAATATTAAGAAAACAAAATTTTTTTAAATTAACGAATTTTAAGGAAATTTTCTAATTTAAAACATACAAGTTATATTAAACAGATTATTTTATAATTAGAACACGGGAACAACTCCACTGAGTGTGGAAAGGGGATGCAGAAAATATTTCTAGTGAACTGGACAATGGGGGTTGATGGTTGCACTTCTGGGATGAAACGTTGAGAACTCTATTGCGAGTTAGGATCTAATAAAACCAGTTAAAGATTTATGACCACCATAAAATGTATTAAAAAGTGAATAACTTGAAATGTTCAGAAATACTTTAAAAATAGGGAGGAAAAAAAATTGAATCACAAGAGAAAAAGTTCGTTATATAGAGCATTCACTTCGCTATTGTGAGATTATTTTACGAAGAAAATTGTGAGATGTTCAAGGTTCCAGGAAAAAGTTCGCTATATAGAAAAATTCGCAATATAGATGTTCGTTATATAGAGTTCGACCTGTATACTTTTTAAAATTCCTTACCTTATATATTCTTCACAATCTTCAGTATTTCCCAATATACTGTTCGACTGTATATATATATATATATATATATATATATATTCGATATCTGTAATTAATATATTTAAAAACAGGAAATTAACCCATAATTGAATTTTCGTGTATGTGATGTATTTTTTCTCTTTGGGTTAATTGTGTTGTAGTTTATTTAAATTTTAAAATAATTAATAATAACTCAATGAAATGTGTAATTGCATAATGTTTTACTGTTGTAAGTTTTATTGATCTCTTGAACTTTTTGCCATCATTTTCGAGACACGAGTTCGAGTTCAGATGCCACAGAAGACCCACCTCAAAGAGATGCTGATGCGCGTTAAATCTGACGAGGACCAAAGTCCTCACGTTGCCGTTATTTGGAAGTTTGGAGAGTGAGGTACTAGCGCAGGCCCTCGTCATTTGATAAAGATTCAAAATTACGAAGTCCGTCGCTAATACCCATCGTGTTTCTTTGAAGTGCGACGTTAATAAACAATTGATCCATTCCTCTCTGGCAATAAACCCTCTCTTTCTTGAAGCTTAGTTTGAATTTCTTCTTTAGTCATGTAAATAAAAACCTTTTATATTTTTTTTATTAACATTTCAAATTCATGTTGTTTGTTTTGAGTATACATTTCATACAATTTTTGTATCGGAGATTTTTAAAAACATATTGATTTTCATATAGTAAGATCCATTTCTTGATTTTCTTATTTAATAGAACCGCGATAAATTTTGTGCTTAAAATAGTAAAAAAAGTACAAGGTTTTATACCCATTTCAATGCGTTTCCATATTTGTCCCACTAATTGCGTGACAGACGTCAAGAAGATAGTTAATCTTTCTGTATATGTTGTGTTTCAGTTGTATGATTTGACGTTGTTGGTGGTTGATGTCAGTAATATTTTCACTGTACATAATGTTTGTAATCTATTTCTTGAAGTAGTCCAGAGGCGTAAGATCCGGGCTTCGTGAAGGCCTCGGAATTGGGCCATCTTATCCAGTTCATGAGTTAAAAAAAACCTTTCATATAATGCTTCATGCTCAGATAAGGAGAAATGAAAGGAGCTTTGTTTTGCATGAAAGCAATGCTATTCCCAGCTACAGTTTCCAAATCATCAGTTTGTAAAAAGACATAAATCTTCAGCAAATCTTAATGAATGTTTCCAGTTATATGATAGTCTCTGTGAAGAAAAATAAGCCCAACAACGCTATCATACACCAAGCTACACCGAACATACTTTTTTGGAGAACAATGAGCGTATTGGTGAGTTTCCGTCGCCTGCCGTGATCTCCAAATGCGACAGTTATGACCGTCGATACACTCATTGATATGAAGTGTTGCCTCATCTTTGAAAAGAATGCGATTTAAGAAGCCTTCTTCATCATCATTAATGTAGTAAATTCAATTCGCTTGGTTTTGTCTTCAGACTTAATCCTCAATTGAATTTTGTAGTAATAAGCTCTTAAACGCGTTTATGAAAGATATTTTGAATAATAGTTTTCTAAATACCCAATGCTTAACTTCGGTGTTCGTGGAACATCGGCGTTAGACCATAGAACAGTGGTCGGCAAACTTATTAGCCAAAGAGCCAAATATGAACATTACAACAATTTTAAAACAAATTGGGAGCTAAATCTGCTTGTTTAGTAAACTTTTATTACACTAAATACGTAGTACACTAAATAAAATTAAATTTCATACTTAATAAATATTTATTAATGCGAACAATGTGCTTGCATCTCCTTGGAAAGTTTGAGTTAGTCAGGTTTGTATGTTGTTGTTTTTAATTTTAGGCATGATTCCAAGTTCTCATCAATAAGACGACTTCTCAGTTTACTCTTGATAATGTTCATGCTTGAAAAAATTGTTCGCATATATATGTAGAACCGAAAAGAGAATGAACAGCAGACGCGCGCGCGAGCTTTTTCATCTGATCGTAAGAGTCAGGAATACTATTCCAAGAGTTGAAAATGATCTTGTCTTCCTTCTCCAGATTATTGAAAGCAGATCACTTGTGTTGTGAACTAAGATCACACTTTTTCTTCTCCAATACTTCCAGTTCAACACAAAGACGTTCGAATTTAGAGCGCAATATCTCCTTGTTTTTTAAATCCAGCAATTGTATTTCAAAGCTACTAATGGCTGTTTCAAAAGGAGAAAATTTCAACTCGGTTATCGTAGCATCAAGAGGATTTTTGACAAATATTAAAGTTGCTTTTCTGTTTTTAAATTCCTGAAACCTACTGAGAAATGCTTCCCTCATACTTAAAATTATTGTTTTAAAATGGTGTTTATTAATAGAGGAATTATTTTCTTGGTGATGCTTCAACAGGCTCGGAAAGTGAAACAATGTTTCCCTTTCAAAATCCTAAGCAAAAATGGATAATTTGTTTTCGAATGTTATTACTTCTAATATCGAAAAAATTAAGTTTCCTTTCCCTTGTAGTTTACGATTAAGTTGATATAGATGAGACGTAACGTCTACCATGAAATAAAAGTTTTGGATCCACTGATCGTCTGTTAGTTCTGGATAATGAACGGTCTTCTCAAGAAGAAATGCTTTAATTTCCGGAAAAAGGGACGCGAAACGTTTTAAAACGTTCCCTCTTGATAACCAACGTAACTTGTTATGAAGCAGAAGGTCAGCGTACTCACTCTTCATTTCAAATAAAAATTCTTTGAATTGGCGATGATTAAGAGCTTTAGTTAAAATGGAGTTCATAATGGTAATCACTAATTCCATAACTTTACAAATTTCATCCGGAAGTGTTTGCGCACAAAAAGCTTTTTGGTATGTTATACAATGGTAAACAAGTATCTCGTGATTTATTTTTCTTTCAAAATAGCAACAAACCCTTTTCTTATGCCGGTCATACTTTTGGCCCCATCTGTTGAAATCGACACAATTTTATCGAAGGGAATATGATGTTTATCCATACACTCAATTACAGCATTTGCGATATCTTCTCCACGCGTCTGACCTTTGAATGGCAATAATCCTAAAAGATCTTTAGGGCCTGAATGAGATGTAAATCTTACAAAAAGTGAGACTTGTGCTGTATTATTTGTCACAAGACTCGTCAACTGCTATTGACAAAGCCGAAACCAATTTCAGATCTTCGATGTGCTGGGTGGTTGTATTCGAACACATTTTAATTGTTCTATCTTTAATGGTTTTGGCAGACAATGGTAACTCTTTAATCCTTTTCGGGATATCTACTTTGTTCTTAAAATCCTGAAATAGCTCTTCGGATGCATTTATAAAACAATTTTTATGTATTCGCCGTCTGTGTACGGTTTCCCTCTCTCAGCAATCTCTTGGCTAAAAACAAAACTTGCCATATTAATATTACTGAAAGATTGCATCCAGTTATTAAACACAGAAGTTGACGACTCTTGACTCTTCTGAAATTCCTCTACTGCTTTCTTCCTTGCATCACCGGTAGGATATTTAGTGCTAAATGACTTGTGCCTTCTTGTAAAGTGTCTCTCTAAATTTGACTTCTTGTTATGCGCGTATTTCTCCTTAAAAATAAGACATGTCGAAAGTCCATTCAAGTTTTGAATAAACGTAAAATCCTCGGTCCACCCAACTTTAAATTCGCAGTTTTCATCTTCCGTTTTTCTTTGCTTTTTTTGTTAACCATGTTAATTGGGGTGCCTATAAAAATATTCCAAATATGTTTTTTTTTCTAAAGCCACCAGTACAAAACTATTATCATTAATAAATTGATGAAAATAAAAATGTAAAAAAAAATCTTTTTTTAAAAAATAGTTTCATTAATATATGTAACTGCTTTAAAAAGAAAAAAAATAGTTTTCTCCCTCATCAGAATAACAAAACTTTTAATATGACCAAAAATGGAAGAAAACTTCCAACATTTAGACAAATAGAAGTTATCGAAAAATCGATTACAAATTTTGTACCGGAACCACAAACATATATATAGCATATGTAATAAAATCGTATAAAAATACCTGTAAGATGTGCAGCTAGATTGAAAAATACAACAATTTTTTAATAAGACAGGGCAACGGCAGACACGGTAGATAAGACAAAACTGTTCACACAGCAAATGCTAGTCTGTGATGCCAATTTGTACCCCCACTACTTTAGAAAAAGTATGCGCGTGCATGCTTGTGGTACTTTTGTATCACACCGGAGTACGCCGTAAACATACGAACAATTTCAGCCGGTAGCTTGCACATGGTTTGTGTTTACGTTTACGAGAACCACTAAAATTAAACTCGATGTTCGTTACGTATTTTTACAGCAATATTAAATTTTAATTACCTATCTATCTTTTAACTTAAACAAAAAATTATACATGTTCTCGATTTATAAAAGAATTTTAATTTGTCAAAATAAGATGTAATTTTTTTCTTACCAAGTTTTTTTTAAATGAAAATATTATTGCGCCTTCCGTGGATATTTGTGCTAGAACCGCACTTAAGGAGCCAAAGAGCCACATGCGGCTCTGGAGGCGCACTTTGCCGACCACTGCCATAGAAAAATGGAAGAAAATCTCCTGGTTTTACGAATCCCGTTTTCTGATCAATCGCATTGACTGACGAGTGCGAAACACCGAATTCCAAAAGGTTACTATTAACAATTAGATACAAGGCAGTGGCATTATAGTATGGATAATGTTTTCACGTGGAGCATATTAGGGTCCGTCATTCCCATATAATAGTTCCTATCTTGTGTATAATGTGAACATTATTGCTGACCAATGGCACGCCATTCTTGCAACAGTGTATCTGGAGGGTGATTAGGCAGATTGGTATTTACCAACAGGATAATATACCATGTCATTAGGACCGAATTGTCATGAAATGGTTTGGGGAACATTCTGGAGAATTTCAAGTCATGTCTTGATCTCCGTATTCACCCGACATAAATCCAGTCGAGCTTTTGTGGTTCCACGTAACAAATTGAATTCGGGTCCCACGCTACCACCTCGCAATTGGCGGGAACTGCAAGACCAGTTTTTGAGTGTTTGGTATCAGATACCTCTCAGACTACCTACCACCACTTTGTTGAGTCAATACCTCGCTGAGTGAAGGCGGTTTTGATGGCAAAAGGTGATCCAGTTTCATATTAAACATGGTCGTTCATAATATAATGACTCTTCAATGTGTCTGTACATATACACGAATATATAGTATTAAAAAAAGCTTTTTATTTTCATTATTTTTAGTGTAAAATGTAATATTCTTAATTCTGAAAAGAAGGCAATAGTTAATTCCTTCTTTTCTGTTCAGACATTAAACTTTCCTTGTAAATTTAATACCGCCTTTGTCTAAAAGCATTGGGCCTTGAACATGTCATAATTCATTATGTTGTATGACGTTGAGGGAATTTGCTTGTTCGCTATTTTTTCTGATATTCCCTATCTAAATATCAGAGCATCTTTGCATCCTTGCATGCTTCTTTTGCTGTTATGTGATATGGGGTGTCTGTTTTCTTCCTTAAGGGAAGCCATTTGTACTATCGACGACTTAATAAATTGTAGAAATCCAATGGGGAATTTTGTTAATGGAACACACACACACATTGTATATATATATAAAATGTTATAGTGTTACTAATATTTATTATAAAAGAGAAGAACTTAATTTCAATATTATAAAAGTTCATCATTGGGAGAGTAAGGTACATGTTTCTATATTCAGAAATATTGTTATTAATTATATACAACGCAATCAATTTCTTGTTTTAAAAAAATCAGAAAAAATAAATAACTATAACCATTTTACTAAATATTGCTTAATTCAGAAATACCCAATTAATTTTATTAATAGTTATTTGAATAAAGAAATTTTAAATAGTAAGGATTAAAATTCCTTAGAATAAAATAATAATTTATTACTATAAATTTATCATATTTCCTAGTTATAGTTACCTCCATATTCTAATATTAGATAAAATTACTTGTTATTATTTAATTCATAAAACTCTAGTATCACTAAAGAGTTTGTAAACTCTTTTTAATTTTTATTTCTATTTTCTTTTCATACTTTTGTTAAGTGCTACAGTTCAGCCATTCACATGCCTTAAATTTGCATTTGGGTCCAGAATCTGGTAGTGGCTGCGGTAACCGAGTGGTATAAGTATCGGATCGTGGCTTGCCTTGTCACGAGTTCGAGCCCAATACCACTAAAGACCCGCCGTGTAGGGCAGCGATGCACGTTAAATCTGTCGAGAGCTGAAACGTTCTCCCGTTGGTGTGATGTGGTAGTTAGAAGAGTGGGGTGCCAGCTCAGGTGTCGTCCACGTCACTTGACCATGGTTCAAAATTACGTGGTCCGTCGCCAAAAGCCCTCGTGTAGCTAAACAGTGCGACATTAATATTCAATCAATCAATCAGAATCTGGCAATAATTTTTTATTGTACTCAGATTTAGCGCAGGCTCTGCATTTTTGAGAGCCATTCCCATGCCTTGAATTTGCATCAACATGATCTACTACATGAGCCAGTAACAGCCTCCGGACAAGGGTGATCACTTTTGTCTAATGGTATGTTACTTGGCTGCGAATTTATAGGTCGTGGGTTCTGTCCTCTAGAGATGCGCCTCTTCAAGTTAAATAATAAACGAAAATTTAAAATAAAAGTGTGTCGTCGTCGTTTTTGATTTTACAAACCTTTTTTTTTTCTCAGTTCAAAAACGACAAAACTTTCTTGGTCAATAGTGAATCGAATTAATAATCAATGAATAGAATTAATGTGTAAAATATTTACATGTGAGAGAGGGATACTAAAAGAAATGCACAATTGCTATTCGGTTTATAGAAAGAACAGAAATAATTATGGGACCATAGTAGCCTGGTTGCTAGAGTAACAAACATTCAAAGAGTACTGGTTTTGAATACCGTCGTGTAGTGGAGATAATATACATAAAATTTCATGGAGCTCAAATACATTATGTTGTAGGAAAGTTTGGATGCCAGTTCAAATGTCGTTTTAGCCATTTAACCGTGACGCAGAATTACGAGGTACGCTGCAAACAATTCTCGTGTTGATTCTAGTGGGACATTCAATAAACAATCAATCAAAAGGAATTGCTTTTTGTTTTTAAAATTAAATTATGCAGCAGAAGAATTGTTTAGTTTTTTTGTCCATACATTACGAAACCACAATATTTTACTGATACAATTTTTTAAAAAACATTGATATTATTTGTTTTTATACTTTCGTCAAGATAACTTCAAATTTGTGTGAAAAATTGCTCTGAGTTAAATTTGTAACTGCAATTACTGTATAGTAAGTGTATGGAAGTTCATTTTAGAAAGTAATTATCATTTGGATTATTGTTTTTTTTGTTTATAGTTTAATATAGGAGGGCCACTTGGCGTCCGTTTTTTTGGCGACTGCAAGTGGTCGCCAAGGTACTTTTTTCGGAATTATTTATTATTTTAGAAGGAATTCGATATATCACCATGACATTTAGATAAAAATCGCCAAATCCAAGGAAAAATCGCTAAATCCGATGTGCCCCCTATACTACACTTGGGCCGTTTTTTTAAATATTGTTGTTTAATATTCTATGTTTTTGTATAATTTGCCGAACTTTGTCTTAGTTTTCCACAAAGCGCATTTTTTTACTGTACAATGTTGAGAAAAATAATATATTCTACGTTTTTTTTGTAGTATTTCTTTTGGAAAACATGAGGGGGGGGAGGTATATAAAAAACTTATTTGGATAATTTCTCAATTTTTAATCAAAATTCCATACTTTTTTTTAGATGTGCTTAATTTTTTTTAAAAAAAATGTTTTGTATTTCTTTTAATAACCTCAAATTATTGTCAAACTGTTTTAAGTGAAAACAATAAATAAATGTTAAGCAAAAAGTACTATGAAATGCATATCATCTATTCTGAAGTCAATTAAAGTTTTCGTTTTTTCCCCCTCCTTTCTGGAATCTGAAGTATTTCCTTTTTGAATCTCACATTTCTCCTTTTAGAGGCTCTTGGAAAATCGAGTCGTATGTATGAACGTTTGACTGTAACTATTTTGAACTTTTTGTATCTCTAGGCCACCTGCAACATCGAATGCTACCCAAAACGCCGTTTGGAAGGAAAAAAGAATAACGCTTAAAAAAAAGGAGGTCTCTGCTAATGACTTCCCCCGATTCCCACACTCTACGAAGGATCCTCCGTGTTTTGCCTACCTTGCGCACCAGCATCAAACCACTGCCAGCATGGAGAAAGATGTCAAGTGAGAGCCGTTTCCTTTCTTCTCGCTCATTTTTTTCTTTCAAACTGTCACCCACCCTCGCTTGTAGAAAGAATCTTGTGGCATGGCGATTGTAACTTAACTAATGTTGTGTTTGGCAGATCGTTGTCTATAGTATAGTTTAGTTACTAATTTAACTAGCTTTGTGATGCATCCTGATTTAGTGTTTATTTAACTCGTTTGTTTTCCTGTACGTATGTAAAAAAATTTGTGTTGCTTAAATGTGCTTCTTTAGATAAAAAAAAAAATGCTGAAAAGTGATTTGAAGGCCTTTGATGTTTGATATGTTGTTCCTCTAAATTTAACTTGCCCCATTCTATTTTTTGAAAAGTTAAAAATAAAGGTGAATTTTAATTCAGATATACTTAAACTTTTTGATTGTGTTTGAAATTTTTAAGTATTTATTTTTGTTTGAGCTTTTAAAAATTTTCTCTTGCTTAACTGTGTAGTAACTATAATAATTAACGTAACTGAATGTTTTTAATGTGTAATTTCCATTTCTCAGATTTAAATTTTTTTCGCAATTCATAATTATTTATTTTAAGATACATTTTTTAAGGCTCTTCAGAAGTAGTTAATACATTTCAGGACAGATTTAAAGCTACATAAATAAGAATTCAAGTAAAAATATTTATCCCCCCCCCCAAAAAAAAATTTTAGAGCCATTTTGTTTTATTCTATGCTCATTTGTAATTCTGTTTTCTTTTGGTATTTGTCATTCCTCCCTTAACAATCCAGATTGTTACATAGTTTTCTGACTTCGAAAGAATATAGACCAAGAAGAAATTTGTTTTATTTATTTATTTGAAGAAATTCAGTGGCTGAATTCGATGGAGAAGATGACAGCTTACTCAGATAAAATTCCATTCTATCAGATTTTTTTTTATTAAATAAATGATTTTAATTCAAGATTCATCAATTTATATTTAGATAAATGATTATAACTCATTTTTTTCTTCTCACTTTCTTTTTTAAGATTTCTCGTTGTTTGAAAATAAACGTTATTTGAATCCGTAAAATTTTTTTTTAATTCTTTGGCTTAATTTAAAAAAAACCTTTCTTGTCTTATTTAATTACTGAATGGTCTTCTTTTTGCTTTAAAAATTTAAATAAGTGGAAGCTCTGTGAACTATCATAATTTATCTTAATCTTTTGTGGTTAGACACGAGGATATTTTCATTTACTCTGAACTACATAACTCAGTAAAAAGTCAGTACGTTACATTTATTTCAAAAACCTTTGTTTATAAGACTCTATTGTCATATTGAGCCAAATTGGGATTTCTAAAAATATTGCAATATTTTTTTTTAATCAGATAATTTTCTTTTGGGAATTTTGAAGGTCTTGAAGCAGTTATAAATAGTTCTATAGTTGTGAACGGTGTTTTTCTTCATTCTCTTTCCTGTTTTAAAGACTGCTTTCTTTGATTATTATATTATGCATTTTAAATGTTTATCTCATTGTTTGTGTATAGCATTTGTTTAATTTAACAGAATCACTTTTTCAGTGTTGTGTTTAAATGTAATTTTTCTGATGAAATTGTTCGACTAACACAAAAACGATAAATTTCCTCTTAAATAAAATGTGCTTCGTAAGCCATTGTTTTATTATTGTGTACTAATTTCATTTTTTAAAACTTAATTTTCTCTAACAAAATATTGTATGCTTTTATATGTTGTTTAACCAACTTGTATAACTTTTTGCTTAGTGGTATAACTTAGAAGGCTGAATTACGCGAAATCCAGGAAGTTGAAAGCAGTGACAATAGCTCATTTTGCTGTTCTAGTATGATTCTGATTGAAAACGTTCCAACTGAAAATGATGAGAACAATTGAAATGGTTTTCAAATAATAAGATTATATTAAAAAAAATTCTAATTCTGTATATTTTAATTCATATTCTCGATATATTGTTACATTTTGAATAATTATGTGCATGTCATTGAGACATTCTTATTTCGCTGCACTTGTGAAAAAACCAGTTTCATTATTTCAAATTTTAGTTTTTAATTACTCTATTCAAACTGCAGCATAAGAGAGCAAAAAGAAATAAAAATCGATCTAAGTAAAACGATGTTTTTATCTGTTAATTAAGGGGGTCAGGGGTAGTAGCAAATATTAATTTGTCAAATTTTCCTGTAAGCGCGTTTCTTTTGTCAACTACCACTCCTCTTAATTGCTGCCGAATCTTCTGGTCGTTAAATGACCTCTTTTTAAATAAAGGAAAGGTTGAAAGTAATAATGCGGCGAGTAAACATTTAAGTTTACTTTTCCCTGGATAGAGTTCTTATATATCCGTTTACACTGCAATAGTTCCCAAATTATAATACTCCTACTTCTAAAAGATATCGAACAAATATGAGAAAAAAAAGGAAAAGAAAATATCAGCTTGTATATTTTTAGAATGTAGTGCAAAATTGTATTTAAAAACAAAAGCAAACAAACTGCGCAGATGTTATCTAAATAATAGGTACTTCCGTGTTAAACCAACGCTTAGTTAAAATACTTATATTCGCTTAGTTAAAAGATGACGGGAATTAAAAAATGCACATGAGCAGGGAACACAGCTTCCCCTATTGACTGTATATCACGACACAAGATTACGTCTTTTGATTTGCCGAATTTGGTTAGAATATGTTCATACCGAATAAAGTTAGTATTTTTAATACAAAAATAGCATCCCGTTATTGTTTTACTATTTTAAATTTGCTTTAAAACTTTTGAAATAACATAATTTAGGAAAAAAATTGAAAAGAAGGATCTGGATTTAAAATTTTTAAAAACGTGTATATAATATTTTTGATAAGTGTGTGATTGTTAACCTTCCTTTAAAGTAAAAAAAAAAATATTCACGATTCTTGTTTACTTGTAAAGAAAAATTTAAAAAAAAAAAAAAAAAAAAATCACCAGAACTTTTTAAAGAGAGCTTTATCTGGAGTGTAATCAAGGATATTGTCATTGCAATTGAATATTAAAGTACTATAAATTAGTTCAGAGTTTTATTACATCCCAAAAAGTATATTTAATACACACAGGTGATCCGGGTTTTAAAAAACCCTTATTTAGACTGCAGTGCATTGAAACCAAACCTAAAATCATCATTCGAAAATGGCTCCTGGAAAACCATTGAGAAATATTTTCAGCATGGTTCGAGTTGAATCAGAGTCCATAAAATCGGAATAATTAAATTTGGCTGTTGAAACTCTTATAGTTATGCCACTGATAGTAACTAACAATTCAATTGTATTTTGCTTTTATTAACATGGAATGACTATATTTTTTACCACTACTTATGCATGCAGACCAAATGAAGACCCTCTAAGTGTGGTTAACTCATGTATCGAAAGCTTAGAAAAATTAGTAAATTTAAAGACAAGCGCAGATCGTGCTTTGTATGTTGGATCCATAGAAAGATTACAACTGGCTGTTTGCACTGAAGGTAAGATATCTTGTTCAATATTATGTACATAGCTATTAGCAGGGACGTCTTAAGATTCTTTGTGGCCCTAGGCCCAGATAATTCTTAAAGAGTTTTTGAGGCCCTTGGCCCCTACGCAAAAGTAGACCCTACCTGAGATCTTTAAAAGTAGACAGTACATAGCATACATTGTCCAATACTCGTAACGGTAATTTGAAAATATGTCTGCCTCACAATCTCAAAAACCTAGGCACAAACCAGCTCGACCGCATTTCGACTAAATGAGTTGAATGATTGTTTATGGTATTAAGCCTAGGCCTAGACATGGACAACGGTCATCATATAATATTACATGTCTTACCACTTTTGCCAGATGGCATGCAGTTTAAAATTCAGTGGCGTAACGTAGACCCCCGCATTGCAGGGGTTATAGGGGGCCCAAAACCTGACTTTGCAGGTGGGCCCTAATATTCTTCGTTACGCCACTGTTGAAATTCCCTGTTTTTCGGAGAATATGTACAAAAATAATATTTTACTATTAAAATTATCTGGATCACACACATGATCTTATTAAGACAGAGTCGAGAACGAAACGTGACCCCCACCAAGAGGGAAGCTCTGGGCCCAGTTGGCCCATACCTTAAGGCGTCCCTGGCTATTAGAGAAAATGGTTATGTCAACGTACTTATGAAATTTTTGATATTTTTTAAAAATTTTATCACCTAAAATGAATCATCTTTTTATAATCTTGAGATATCTGCCAAATAATATTCACTAAGATGATAATAGCTTAACTGAGTGTCCTTGTCACGAGCTTCGTGTCGAAGATGCTCTCGAGTCGATTTCGTATCGATTCATCTGAAGAAAGGTAAGAGTTGTATATTTAAAAGGAATTGAACCTCAAGTTCTCTCTGGGAAAATGGAAGAGCTACACACACGATATTATATTTATTGTGTTTTATTATTCAAAATTAATAGATGGGTCGCCATTGACGAACGTGCAATTTCTAGCGCGATATTTAAATCGAACGGAATTATGCTTTGTGTCAACATATATTTTTTTGGAATTTAAAACTATATTTTTATTCTCATAACATTTTTTACTCGGTACTTCAGAGATTTTTTTTTTGTAAGTTAATTTGTTAAATAGACATGAATATTGATTGCATAATTATTTAAAATATTTATTGAGGAGAAAAATAAAAATTTCTTGTTAGGTATTTTCTAGTAATTTTTACTGATATATTTTTTATGTACTTCTATACGAATGCATTTTTTAACTGTTTTATTGTTATAATCTTTAAGTAAATAGAATTCATGCAGCTTTTGCAATTCTTTTATTTCTTTAATTTTTCTTATCATTATTTAATTAAAATTTACAAAAGGAAAATATTTGATGTTTTTAAAAAATGTTTTGCTTTTATATGTCTGGTATGTACAATAGTTTGTTACCTAAGGACTTTTATTATGTAAGATTAAGTATAATTTTTTAAAATTATTGATACATGTGTAAAAGTTCAATTAATTGAAATACATTATAGAGAACTTATTGTAATTTAATTTTATGAACAACCTTAAGATTTTTTTAAAAAAATTACATCTGAAGAATTACAAACCAAAATATTTTTCTAAGTGCTTTGAAGCCAAAATAAAATAAGTTGTTATTTTTTTTTCTTTTGTGTAATCCATTAGGCACATTTATGGGTAATAATTTGGATGAGATTAATTTTCTTTGAAATTGAATTTTGAACATTCAAGACGTATTTTTGAGTATTCTTTAACATAAATTATTGTGTTAAGGTATTTTTTAATTAGAAACTCTTTTTCTACGCTACATTTCCTCTGTCTGCTTTAAACAATTTAAATATTTTTTTATTACTACAATTGTTATTTGTTTTGCCTTGGTTATTTAAGTACATATAGTCAACTTTGGTATACTGACTTATTTGTACTGTAATTTCTTTTTTTCCATCGTGTATTTAAGAAATCCTCTGTTCTCTATTTTAATGAACAATTTTTTTCTCCTCTTCTGAGCCTTTTGAAGTAAGCTCTTCTTTCATCTCATTTTAGAATTAGCAGGTGATAGTCTTTAAAAATTGGAAGGGTGCCATATTATGCTTTTATTTTGGCTTTTATTCAAAAAAGCCTATCATTGATTATGTACATAAGTTTGTATTATTTTCCTTTTAATCTTCCTGCATGTGCCATCAGTTTAAATTCTATTTTTTATAAACTTCAGTTTTATAAAGGTTGTTACTTACAAGAAGATGGCAAGGTCTTGAGGTTACGGATTTAGTTCAAACTTTGTAGAATGGTAGATTTAGTTTCCCTGTTGATGAAGATATATGGTGTAATGTTTGAAAGAATAACGGTAGCGTATTCTTGGTTAATTTAAATATTGAATTTATTTACGTCACAACTATTGAATATTATTGAGCAGCGATTACCGAGAACAGATTTATATGTTGATGAAGATATATGGTGTAATGTTTGAAAGAATAACGGTAGCGTATTCTTGGTTAATTTAAATATTGAATTTATTTACGTCACAACTATTGAATATTATTGAGCAGCGATTACCGAGAACAGATTTATATATTTTTGGTAATAACCCGCTAGACCTAAGAAGGCACGTATTTGAGTTTTCGTGCGAGAGGTAGGGAACTCTAGAACAGCCTGAACTTTGATCTCGAAAGGGGTGCGGAAACCCTGACCCACAATGTGACCCAAAAATTTGACATTTTGTTCCGCAAACTTACATTTTGAAGGTATTATAGTTAACTTAGCTTTTTCTTTATTCTCTGCAGAACCGTTTCCACATGTTTAAGGTGCGACTCCCAAGTATCTGAAAAAATTGCGATATCGTCTAGATACGGGACAACGAAATTCTCTAGTCCGTTAAGTAATTCAGCCATGAGTTTAATAAAAAAATATGGAGCATTCTTTAATCTGAAACTCATCCTTAGGGGTCTGTATGTACCAAAGCTAGTACAGAAGGCTGCGTATATCGCTGTGCAGTTTTACTCGAAGGGATTTGCCAATATCCCTTAGACAAATCTATGACGGTAATAAATTTAGCCGCCGATACTTTTTCTACGCGTTCTTCGATTTTCGGAAGGGGAAAATATTCAGTTTTAATGATTCCGTTTAATTTCCTGTAATCAATACATGGACGAGGTTCTTTCCCAGCTACCTCAACTAAAATCATAGGGGACATGTAATCCGATTCTACTACCTCAATGATTCCTAATTTTTTAACATTCGGTTAATTTCGTTTTTTTAAATTTCATTTTGTCGGTGCGACATTCGATAGGGCTTCGTCCTAACTGGTTGATCGCTAACTAACTGGATTTCGTGTTCAACCAGATTAGTTAAACCGGAATTGTTTGAAAAGCATTTAGAGTATTTATTTAATAATTCGCGCAGTCGATCCATTTGTTTGCTGTGAAGGTATTTGTTCAACTCGCTAGCCTGGATTACGTCATCGAAAATCATAAACGAGGGAATTTTTTTCTAAGTACGGGATTTCTAATTCCTGGTTTGCGAGAGAGTTTTGCGTTTCATCATTAATAATTACGTTAACGTGTTCTGGCTTTTTGTAATATGGTTTTAGCATATTTATATGATAGATTTGAGATGTTTCGCATCTGCCGGGGATTTCGACTAAATAGTTCGTTTCCGAAATTTTATTTAAAATTGTCCCAAGACCTATCCACTGCACTGCTAATTTATTTGCTCGGGATGGATGACTAAATCCCCATCCTTAAATTCGCGTTTTACTGCGTTTTTTATCATACCAAGTTTTCCGCTTAACTTTCATTTCCTCCAAATCCCCTTTTTAATCCTTAAATTCAGTGACGTTTTACTTTCGTTTCCGAAATTTTTTTATCATACCAATTTGCTCGGGATTTAACACTGACTAAATCCCCATCCTTAACGTTTTTATCATTGCTTAACTTTCCTCCATTTTATTTATAGCCACTTCTTGATATCTTTTTAATCTATTAACTTAAACATATATTCAGTGACGAGATCACTTTCTTCTTCCGGTTCCATCCAGTGTTCCATTACTAACGTCTCTGGGGCTCGCAAATTTTTCCCATTCACCAACTCTGATGGTGTATACCCTGTACTTTCGTGAGATACAGCCCGTAAAGCCAAAAGGATTGACGGAAGATGTTTGTCCCATTCGGAGCCTGCATCTAAACATAAGACTCGTAAGAGTCGTTTCAACGTTCGATGAAATCGCTCAACAGGGTTACTCTGTGGATGATACACGGAACTATGCCTGACAAATATTCCGAATCTTTCAAAAAACTCGGTAGTCAGAGCACTAGTAAAAGAAGTGCGCTGGTCACATTGTATTTCACGGGGAAACTCCATCCGACTAAAGATGTTTAACAGCGCATCTGTGACACTAACGGAACTAATATCAGACCCCGGAATAGCTTCAGGGAATTTTGATGACATGCAAATGGCCGTGATAAGATATCGATTTCCTTTAGATGTGATCGGGAGAGGCCCACGTGCATCAATATTTAGCTTAGTAAAAACCTCCTGAATAACAGGGGCCAATTTTAGTGGAGCTTTCTTTTTATCATTTGGCTTCCCAGCCCTCTGACACTGATCTCAAGTTTTTACAAACTCTTCCATATCTTTATAGCAATTCGGCCAGTAAAAATATCGGTTTAATTTGTCTTTGGATTTCGTAATTCCCAGGTGTGCAGATGTTCCCTCATGACACAATGATTTAATTTGGTCGCGCAACCCTTCTGGCACTACTATTAATTTTACCACGTTACCTAACTTATCTTTGCGATTTTTGACCAATAATTCCTTCTCTAGCGAATAAACCTGATTTGTAGCCTGCATCTGACTGGCTGCTGTTCGTATAAGGATTTAATCTCCTCGCTATTTTTTTGTGAGCATTGATTAAATTTTCTCGCGTAACCCTTAGCAGCGCTAATTCCGAAACATATTCCTGGAGTGCAGGTATTAAAATTTCGTCCTCTGCATCCGAAGAAACAATTATAGCCTCATCTTCCCTTTCTTAGCGTCACCACTATCTACCCCCCTTTCTTCTCTAGCAGCTTTGACTTGAGACCTTGTCTGGACAGCATTCATTAGATCAACTGGAAGGAAATTATAGCCTACATTTTCTTTTATTAGCTCGGCCGTTTTATTTCCAAGCAAATATCGACCGTGTTGGTTTAAGTGATTTCCACAAACCGCTGCCTTAGTTTGCACCGTTCCGAAATTTCCACGACTGCCAAAGGTAAACAAACTAATTCTGGTCTTAACGGTTGTTTTACCCAAACGTTTTCACCAGAAAAAGAAGGATTAATGTATTTTGCACATACTAAATCTATTGTCGCTCCCGTATCTCTAAGAATGTCTATCTCGTAACCATTCAGAGAGCCCTTTGTTATATACGAATTAAGAAAATCCGGGTTTTCATTTCCTTCAATATTATTGAGAGTTTCCGTCGTTTTGTTTTTTATTAATTTAGGGCAAACGGCTTTTATATGCCCGGGCATATTGCAATGATAACATCTCTGTATCACGCGTTTTTCAAAAGTTCTCTCTCTAGTACTCTCTGGAACAGAAGCTCCTAATCTGGGGGAAGTTTTCCCGAATCTATTTTCTTTTTCCTTGACCCCTGAGTATGTCAAAATTTTATCATTCCTGCCCAACCTATCCATGAGTTTCGAATTTACCTTTCGGACGTCCTCATAATTATCAAAGAGTTCTGCTATTTGAGTAGCTGATTTAAGGTTTGCCCAATTATGTAAAAAATTATCTTTCATACTAGTATTGGCGCGTTTTTTTAATTTGATCTACCACCATTAGATCTTTAATATCTTGAAACGTATTTATTTCTAAGCCAATCAGCCACTCATCTAGATAACTCGTAATTTCAAAAGTGAAATCCTTCCAGGTGCTATCGGATTTCTTCTGGTATTGGACAAATTTTTGCCGAAAGACCTCCGGACTTAACTTGAATCTTTTAAGTAATAATTTCTTTACATAATCGTAATTTTCGGCTTGTTCCTCCGGTTCACGAACAATAAATTGCACGATCTCTAGAGGTAACAAACCCAATAATTGCCCCACCCATTCTTTCTTTTCTATTGACGCCCTTTTAGCCTGGCGTTCGAAGAGCAATAGATATAAACTAATATCTGACTGCTTAGGATCGAAATCTGGGATCAATTTTTTAAAGTTTAAATTAGAGGTTACAGAACATGTATTTATAGAATCGTTTGATTCATCGTTTACCCTAAATCCGGATTCTATTTTAAACCTTTCTAAATCAAATTTCAGCTGTAATTCTTTCTCTTTTGATGCCTGCTCCTTTACTAACTCCTCCAATCTTATTTTTTCAGCCCTTTCTAACTCCTCTAATCTAATTTTTTCAGCCCTTTCTAACTCCTCCAATCTTTTTCCATTTGCAATGATAGTCTCATACAGATTTTTAACAAATTCCTCTTCATAACCCTCACTGTTAGTGATTGCAATTTTTATGCTAGGGACAGTCATATTTAAGGTGGCATTTATTCCTAATTCCTCAGCAAGTTGCAACACTTCTTGCTTTTTCCCTTTACCAAGGAAAGCCATTTTTAAACAATATCAAACAAATGTCACGCTAAATTTTGCACTATTGTTACTATTCTCTAGTAATACAATAACACTGGTCCCATGTATACACAGAAATACACAAAGAAAAATTTAACACTAAAAATAAAAATCTTTCAAGATATTTAAAACACAATAAATCTTAAGCTAATATTGCACACAATGCTTGAAATACAATTACAATTCTCTAGAAACAAAATAACACTGTTCCCATGCAAGAAAAAACACTAAGTATTTCACAATTTGTAATTCAATTGTAATTAATTAATTTGAACATTATAACCAAAATTTCTAATACAATATGCAGTTTGCAACTCAAAAATATAGCAGTACTCAGCTTGCTGTTGGAAGCAAATTCTGTGCAAATAATATGGCACTAGTGGTTTTGAATTCTTCAGTACGAACAATGGTTCTTTTGATCAATCTTGAATTTTCCACCCCTAACAATAAATGTGACCAGTTTGACCAGTCTTTAATTCACTCGTGGCACGGCTTCGAAGATGAATTCAATCGCAGCACTGCTTCCGAAGATCTCTTTCCCTCCAGACGCTCCGTCCGTAAAATATATAGATCGGTTCGATTTTTCTTTGAGCAAGACGCTCTCCTTCGAAGCTGAATTCAATCGCAGCACGGCTTCCGAAAATCTCTTTCCCTCCTTGCGGTTCGTGCGTAAAAACCCAAAATTCCCTCCTCTCACAGGTCCTGAATGCTACCTTTTTATCCAAAGCGCTGCCACCAAAACTCTAAGCTGTAACGTTTGAAAGAATAACGGTAGCGTATCCTTGGTTAATTTAAATATTGAATTTATTTACGTCACAACTATTGAATGTTATTTACTGAGTTATACATTGAAGTTATATTAAACTTAATTAAAGATTGTTGGAGTCCAATAATTTGTGAGAGGAGGAATCGTTTGGCCACCGCTCCCGAGTAAGTTCAAAGCATCTCTCCTTCATGTTCCGGTCGACGGGGTTCGATTCCTCGGGGGTCAAAAAAGGGGTTGCGAGGTCGGCCACGCCGCCACGTTTTATCTGCAGCTGCAAGATGCACGTGTGAGTGTCGGGTCTACCAAAGGCACCGATCCCCGTTGGGAGTTACGACGTTACAATGGTTATAGGGGCTACTACACAATAATTTTTAGATATTTGCAGTTGAAGATGCAATTCACTCGAAATACAAAACAGAAGATGCCTATGCAACAATACTGCACTAATTCGATGCGCGAGACGCTTTTTTAAATTATGCTTCATTTGTTTTTATGACAAGTTTCGTAATTCTACGGGCAGTGAGGGGTAATAAACGTCATATTTTTATACTAATTCTGTTAATCTGATAAATGTTTGATTTATTGTTTCCTTTCACAATTTATTGTTCTCAGGCGCGATTAACTAGCAGTAGAATGGCTTTTCCTCTGTTCTTCTTGCAAAATGCTTTTATTGTTTTGCAATAATTATTCTGTACTTATACGAATGATAATGACAAAACTCTTATAAGATTTCTAGTCATTGAAGACATTTCATTTCCAATTTATTTACACTTCATTGTGTATCTTTATATGTAAAAATAGACATAAATTTTTTAAAAAAAGTTATTCACCCTCCACGGACTAGAACCCGGGTCCTAACAATGAGGAATACCCATCTGTTGCTGCTACGCAAAACCCAAAACATGTAACCGTTTGCTACAGAACTGAGTTTAACAAGTGAATTGCATCTTCAATTGCAAATATCTAAAAAATTATTGAGTAGTGGCCCCTATAATCATATATCTTCATCAACGGGGAAACTTAATCTACTATCCTACAAAATTTGAACTAAATCTGTGACCACAAGACCTTGCACTCTCCTTGCTATATGAATTTCCTCAGCTCTACCTTTAATGTAACTTATGTTTACAAATATTTTTTATTTCTTTCTCCATGTTTATTATTTCTTTTTCCCAGTACTCAAAATAGCTTAAAAAATAACTAGTTTTTATAAATTCTCATTTAAACACACTTTCTTGCAATTTTATTTTGAATAATTAAATTTCTTTTGAAAAATTAAAAAGAAATGCAAATTGATTTTCCCATCACCCTTATATATCAGGACAAGTATATCTGAAGAGGAAAATGTTCATCCTCTCTTATTCATGTTCTTACTTTTAATGAAAAGTAGAGCTTTTAAAAAATATTCTCTGAAAGAACTTGCCAGTATTATTGGTACAGAGAGAAAACAAGATATATATTGTGCACAAAAGAATGACTTCTTAATCAAATACATTTGGTCACCATAATAAAATGTAGTTGAATTGTTCCTATTTAAAAAACTCCATCTGTATTAAAAATGTCTCTGTTTATCTTAATCAAATTTTTGGAATGTTTTTATTCTGAAGTATGGTATAAATGAGTTTTTTTTTTACAGAAAATTAGAATTACAGGTAAATTTCTTAAAAAGAAAAGCTTGAAGCAATTGCTTTTTTTGTCATTTAAATCACAAAGTTTTCTGTGTATCTTGTTTACAGAAAAGTAAAACTTTGACAAGCTGAAAATAGTGAAAGCACACATTTCTATGGGTTTATTAGAATTATTAACTAAAGACACTCTCACACATACAGAGTTTTTCCTGAGCTTTAATGACATATATATATCGAAGGCATGATAATTATAATGAACTTTTCTGTGAATATAAGCTACCCACATCTGCTTAGCATAGTAATAGTTCTTTTTTCAAGGATTTTGTGAGAACATTGAAAAATATGTCCTGTTTTCTGAGCAATACAAATTCTGAAAAAAAAATCATTCTACTTAAAGTTAATTTCTTATTAAAGATATTGTTTGCTTCAATTTTTATTATATTTGTCACTCTATTTCCTATGTTATCAGTTTTCATGCATGGAAATAGTTACAAGGATATACATAATTAGGTCTTCCAAGCATTATGAGATGTAAATCGTTCTGGGAAATTTAAATTGTAAATGGTTGAATTAATATTTGATGTTCACAGGAGAAAATAGTGGGAGTTTTTTAGATTTTTTCATATTATAGTTTTTTTAAATACCTCTATTGCTTAAATTGACACAGTTTTATAAAAATTTCCATTTTTTCAGTGTTTTTATTTTCAAATAAAAAAAAGGACCAGTTTTGTACTTTTTCCTGTGTGTGTGACTTAATTTGTAAATATCAGTATTTTTCGTTACAATATATTACAAGAAAATAGAAAGAAATTTTGCTGATGAGAACATTTTTGTATATGTAAATTACGAGTTCATAAAATTAATCATTAGGAAATAATTTTAATTTGCAGTTAAACTTTTGTCAGTTTTTTCGTATTTGTTTATCGTATGTAATTTATCAATATGTTTATATGCCTGTGCACCAATTAATATTTAAGTAAACTAATAAATATTTATATTTCACAGACAGTGCAATGAAGCATTTTGTATCCAGTTACAGTGGAGGCATACCGCTACTGGTTGCAATTTTAGAGGTAATTATTGTCTGAGCTTTGTATTTATAGTTGCATGCTGTTTGACTATTTTATTTAAAATAATGCAGATTTTTATTTTGGAGAATTTCTCATTTCAGAAAAGTCAAGACCAGCATATAAGACATTTTGCTGTTTTGATTATAGAAAAAATGCTGTTACATAAATCAGGTGAATCATTTGATAAAGTGCTTAAAAATTTAATGTTTAAATATTGAAATTTGATAAATAAATTTAAATATGAGCTTTATTTTATACTAGGAGGGAATGAGCATGCTCAAGCATTCGTTTTTCATGGAGCTGCGGATCATTTATTGAAATTAATTGTTAAATGCCAACTTTCATGGGGGGATGATTTTATTTCATCTCTTTATCGAATTACAGCTAGAATTGGGGAAGAAGGTAACTATATTCAATATTTCAAATTTTTAACTCTTTGAAACAAACTTAATAATTTTTTTTCCTCTTTTAAAGAAATATATATACTTTTTTAATTTTATATATTTAAAATGTTATTTTAAAAATGTAATATGGAAATCTTATAATGACTTTAATTTTTTTAATAAATTTGCTCAAAATATTTTATAAATTGTCACTTATTTTAGGTAATTTCATCCATTCTGTGACTTTGAATTCTTCATCAGTCAATCCATCACATCGTTAAACCTGTTACTGAAATTCTTTGTTTTTTCCAACTGATTTCATACTGAGCAAAAAAATTCACCCTTGATATTCTTTCTTCAATTAATTTTTTCAGTTTTTTTACATTGCTTACACAAGTAACTGATATTGATTTGACTTTTTCTACTGTTTTATCAAACATATATTGGCTGATTTTTATAAACAATTCTAATTTTAAATTATATTTTGATATATTTCTAGTTTCAGATCATACACTTTTTAAATCCGTGTTTAAAATTGAGATAAAAATAATGTGCACATTCTTTCTGCATAAATTTCTCATTCATATAAATGTATATGTATGAAAATCACATTAAAATTTGTATTTAATGTTGTATTGTATAAGTTTTTCATATATTGGATTAAGTGAATCAATAAAATTAAACTATTTCTTTGCTAATTATCTTTATTAGTTAAAACACACTTTAAAAACAATCAGATTATATAAAAAGAATGCTCAACGCTCAATTAAAATTAAAAACCTATTAATAGTTGTTCTATTCTGTATTTAATTAGACTTAAAAATTTGGAAAAATATTAAATTATAAAATTTGAATCAAAAAGTTCAGTTATTAATGCTACTTTTTAGAATCCTTGTTTCATTCCATTTTAAAAAGAGAACAAAAAGATGACTCAGATGCTGTTTATTAAAATGTTCATTTCATGATAAAGAACAATGATACTCTCTCTCTGAAATAGCATTTCATGTTAAAAATATATTTTGCATCGAAACTCATTGTAGAAAAATTTTGACAGAATTTTTAAATAATTCCAACACTTTTTTACTTTTTCAAAAATTGCATAAATTTTAAATGATTTTTTTTGTTGTTAATTAAAAATTATTTCTTTAAATTATATAAAAACTGTCTTTGAGTGAAAAAAAATTAATAATGTTACTTTTTAAACTTTGTAGATAAAAAGTTTGCTGTAAAAGCAAGGTTCTTGGGTGTTCTTCCTATAATTGTTTCTCACATAAGAGCCTTTTCAAAAAGATACAAAGTACTGAATACAATTATGAGACTCTTGAAAAAAATTATGGCTAGCTGTAAGTATGTTAAATATTACCTAAATTAATATCTGTTTAATTATAAATAATTTTCATTTAGTTGTCATAATTTGCTAAGAATTTGATATATCCTCAAAATATGTTTTTATTTTCACTATTGTTGCTTTTTTACTTTTAACAAAATTTACAACATTATTTATTTTGTAGAAATGTGTCATTAGTATACAAAAATAATTTAAACTACATTTACTGAAAATTAATCCCCCCCCTTGTATTAGCTTTTTCTAAAAAAGATTTTTCATTTTTTTAAAAATAATTTTTTACTGCAAAATTTTAAAAATTAGATGCACATATCCAAAATGTTTTAAATATTTTTAAAAATTGCTTATATATTTTAAATTTTTCTTTTAATTCTTTGTGCAAAGTAGTAAATTTTGTTGCTTTCTTATGTTTTTTTTATTTCTGTTTAAGTATTGAAGAATTTAATTCATACTTAAATTATTATTTGGTTTCAATTTTAATATTTTTTTCAGCTGTAAATGCAACAAAACTGTGTAAGGATGGATTACCTAGAGAGCTGTTACACTTTTTAGATGAGCCGAAAAAAATGACAATCATTCCTGTTTTAGAAGCTATATCTGAAGCAACACGAACAAGTTAGTTGATTTTTAAGAATAATTTCTTTCAAAATTTTTTAACTTTATATGTAGTATTGATAGATTTTGCTTCTGCTTTATTATATAAAATTGATTTTGTAATTATTGCAAAAAGATATAATTTGAACCCTAGAAAAATTATTTGTTACATAATACTTAGCTTTAAAACATTTTAAAGAGTTAAATAAAATGCTACATGTGTATGTTGTATTATAAGAATATTTGATAATGGTTACCTATCATTAAAATATTTTGTTTACAGAGATATATGAGTTTGTTCCTTGTAATCACTTTTACTTGCTTGATAGAAATTGTTTACAGCATGTCCAATTACAACATTTCATCATTAATGATAATTATCCATTAATTGAAGTTACTTTCTTTCCCAGGACATGCATCTCGCCAATTTGTAAAAGATGATGTTATTTCTAGAGTCTTGCAGATTATATTTAGTACAAATGCGTCCGGTTGTAACAGACTTAATAGCTGCATTTGTAAAACTTGCCTAAAAATTTTAGTCCATTTAACTCAAATAAGTAAGTTTTACTTGTTTATTTTTGCTTTTTACTGTTTTTATATTTATTTTAAAATGTAGATACTGGCTGAAAATGAAACCTGTAACAAATTTCATTCATTTCATTTTGGAAGAAAATATTTATGTCAATAATCAAAACTTAAAACATATTATTTATGTTCTTGACTTCATTCTTTTAAACAATTATGATAAATGTGGAAGTAATATTGTTATTTTATAGATCTTAATTTGTTTGCTTAAAAGATTATTAATTCATTTTCATCGTATAGAAATTAGTCATTTTCCTTGCATAATAAATATTTCATACTCTCTTTCATATTAGACTATATTTTAAAATATCTACTTTCTAAAAAAATGGATGTGCTGTTTTAAGTAGTGTTTAATTTTTATTTGTTTAAACACTGTTTATATTTGAACATAAGAAAATATAGGGAACATTTGAAGCACTTATATTCTGATTCTGCTTTTTAAATTTTAAAACTGATAGAATTTTCTTATTTCTGAATTCTTTAGAAATTGGCCGAGAAAAACTTTTATCGGCTGGAACCATTCCATCCTTGTTGTCCTGGTGTCAAAATTTGCTTGAAGTTCCTGGAAACCGCTATAATTCCTTAGTGTCTCTAGTTAGCAATGTCATTCAACGATGTCTACCTCCTCGACCTTTACCCGTAAAAAAACTCACTAATCCTGTGACATTCACTTTTTCTGAAAGTTATTGTCAGAATGAATCTGATAGTTCAGGTATATATGCCATTTTTTAAAAATTTGAAATTTTTGTATATGACTCTCAAAATATTTTTAAAGATATATTCAGACACGTTATATTTATTATCTTTTATTACATACAAATTATTTAACCATAAAAGTGCCATATGTAATAACTTTTATTGATTTACAAATGGCAAATTTTGTATTGAAAAATATATGGAACCTGGACTTTTTTTCTCTAATCATTGGTTATTTGTTTGTTTTTTGTAACAAGGTTTTCTTCTGTTCTGAATGACTCAATGGTTATTTTTATCACTTTTTACTCCTTTGGCTTTTTTGTTACCTGGGATTACTAATATTTTCCTAGTTTCCACTATATGCTATTAACTTTCCAGTAAATTCTTAATTTGAAAGTTTCTCAGTTTTAAATATGCATATGTTTAATGTCCATTATATAACTAGCATATTATGCATGTGAGATATGCATTAAGAGAAAAATGCTTTATCAATATTTATGGTCAGTTTATGCACTTTCACATCATTTTGTGGTATAAGGTGACTTTCTTAAGAAACAGTTAAAATGAATAACCACTTAATGTCTTAATAATGATATGAGCTAGTAAATCACACCAAAAGACTGATGTCTGGACTGTCTCAAATCTGTTACTAAAGACTTTAATGTAATGTCCAGTAATATGTGTAAGTTATGAAGATAGTTAAATCAGATGAGATCCATAAATAAAAGACCAAGACATGGCCATTCATGAGTCACAATGACCAATGAAAGATTGTAATTTGACTATTACAGCAAAATATAACAGAAGTGCATCAGCTTCTCAGCTGTTTCATGAAAATTTTTGGGCCTTGGAACTCAAGTTTTAAAGATTATTGCTTCCTTAAGTCTACATTAAAAAAAAACGTATTTACAAGACTTACTATGTCATGTCTGTTTCTACACATAAAAGGTAGCATTTAGTACTGTGTATGAGCCCAGTACCACTAAAGACCAGCCGTGTAGGGCAGCGATGCACGTTAAATCTGTTGAGAGCTGAAACATCCTCCTGTTGGTGTGGTGTTTAGGAGAGGGAGGTGTCGGTTCAGGTGTTGTGCACGTCACTTGACCATGGTTCAAAATTACGTGGTCCATCGCCAAAAGCCCTGGAGTCGCTGAGCAGTGCGTCCTTAATATTCACTCACTCACTAATACTGTGCAAAGAACATTAACATTTGAGCAGGGGTTAGGGAGAGACCATTCTATTTATGTATGTCCTGATTCGAGCTAACCTCTAGTTATCCAAATATTAGTATTGGGGGGCTAGGACCTAATACATACCCTTAAACATTCAAGAAAAAGATTGGCATGATTCTAGAAATGTAGGTATGTTCGACAGGTGCAGAAACGTCCATGTCATTGGCAGAGGTCCTGTGAGGAATAGAAATGAAATTTTGAAGCACTTTAATCACTTTTTCAAGGGTGCTAATTTAATTTTTATAAATGACAGTGTTCACCTACATAGTGATAATCTGGCCAAAAAATTTCTGCGGAGAGGATTTTTGCCAGATGATTAACCAGCCAAATCTCTAGACTTTTAACTCTATAAAGCATGTTTGGAAGGCTTTTGGAAAAGCAATTGCAACCTTTTTTTTCTCGTACACCTTTCTAGATCTGTCAAACAATATTAGGAGTAGGACTGTTTGCCACAGGAATTCATAAGCTATTTCATTTATGGTGTGAATGAATATTATAAAATGTATGTAACTAAGAGCTAACTAACCATACTAACCTAAATTTTATCCTATCTTGTAACCTCTCTCAGATTTTCCTGTACTGTTTTCTGCTATGATACACATGATCAATCATGTGTGTACCATAATGGTTATTTAGTAGTTGTTTTTTTACTGTATTCCAATATTTGCATGTACGTAATTTCATTAAAATCTGTCCAACATTTCTGGATATAATCAACCTAGGTGGAAATTCTCCTAATTTGAGCTCCTGTTTTGCAGATCAGTTGTTTCAAATAATTATTTACATGGCTTTTCTAGACAGTTAAAAGTGTTTTCTAGACAGGTTTTGTGAATTTTCTAAATTATATCTTTTACAAATCTTTTTTGCTATCTAATAATTTATTTTACAAATGCCAGGCCATTGACCATCAGGTCCTTAGGCAACGGGCTCTCCAATACCTTTTTACAATGCAGTTAAGATCATTCAGTGCAGAGCACTCATCCAAATGGGCGGCAGTCATGTCTTGTCCAGTGTCACACAAAACGCAGATAGGTGAAGTCACTAAATTAAAACGAAACAGATGAGCACAAAGGCAGTCATGTCAGGTTAAAAGTCTAAATTTAGCCACAGCAGCAGCACGAGGAGAACTTGGAATACCGTGGGATTTCTTACATAGTGTACTCCAAGGCTTATCACGAGCAACACGAGAAGCTGTAAGGCGAAATGATTCCCTAAAAATCCTTTTAATTTCCAGTTTGGCAGAATGAAGTGTCAGGTCTCTGCGAAAGTTCTGAAGGATACCCGTTCCCTTTTTTGCCAAAAAAGTCTGCCCTCTCATTTCCCCAAAGACCACAGTGGGATGGTACCCATTGAAAGACGATCTTTCCTTTTATCTTTCCCAGGAGTTCTCTACAGTTCTGCACACGTAAACAATTATTCTCATTATAGTTGGACAAAGCCTGAAGGGCAGAAGTAGAATCTGAAAGAATTACAGCTCTTTCAATGGGGGGAAGACGAACAGCAAGTTGCTGAAGGGCTATATGTATAGCTTCAACCTCACCATCAAAGTGAGTTGTCAAAGGGCCGGTGTGTAAATAGAAGGAGAAGAGGTGACTAAAAACACCAATGCCAGCGCCTTGGGCAAAGTCCAAGAGTGAGCCATCTGTGTAAATGTGAAGCCACTCCTCCGGTGGGAAGCGGGTATTGATAGTTTCCAAAGCTATAGCGTGAAGAGCAGTTGGACTTAGATCACGTTTTCTCACATTCAGAACAAGGTTCAATCTGATGTCGAGTATTGTGTAGTCGAGTGGGTTAGCAAAAGACAGTAATTCAAAGGGCACATCATTAATGACTTTATATTGAATGTTCTCACGAACACATTGAATAAAGCCCTTTTGAGTCTTAAGATTACGTCCTCCATTGGAATCATAGTCCCACCAGAATGAATTATTTGGGAGTCTAATAAGTCTATTGAAGAGAATAGCAGCATTCTTCTCAATTATATTAGTGAATGGCTGAAGGTCGCAAAGTAACTGCATGGCAAGTACTGGAGTAGTTTTAACTTCGCCAGTGATCATGCAAAGGGCTTGGTTATGGAAAGTGTCAAGAAGTTTTCTAACATTCTCTGAGGCAGAGATCAGCACCTCATTGCAATAATTTAGAACTGGTTGAATATATGTCTTGTAAGTTGTATTTAAGATATCCCTATTGCATCCCCATTTAACTCCGGTCGATCTTTTAAGAATGGAGAGTCGCTTTCTTGGCCTTAGAAACAACAAGCTCAGCATGTTTAGTCCATTTCAATTTGTTATCAAGAGTGCAGCCCAAATAAACTGAAACATACTCTGTTGAACAGGCATATCATTATAAACCAATTGGGGACTGAATGGTTGTCTATTTAAAGTGAAGAACTGACAAGTAGTCTTCTTTAGGTTTACAGTCATATTATTTTCAATACACCAAAGGTGTAATCTTTCAAGGATCAGATTTAGGATGGTATTTAGTTTGGACTGATCCCTCTTTGTTGTGCTGCACCAGATGGCAAGGTCATCCGCAAATAGAGCTATATTGGTCAGTCTATCAGATGCCAAGAGATCAGGGAGATCGTTAATAAAGATAATAATAAAACTATAAAAAAAAATTCATTTGCAACATTTCTTTTACCTTGTAACATTATATCAGCTAGAATCATTTGATTCTTTGAAAAGTATTTTGTTCTATTATCATTTTTTTATCTGCATTATTTCAATGTATTTTATTTATGAGCACTTTGGAAGACGAAACAAGGCAGCATTTCAAATTATTGATTACAGAATTTAATTTTTATAGAAAATTTGATGCAGAAAAGTGAAAGGATTAACATAATTGCAATTTTTTATTATTTGTTTACATATTATTGAACAAGAAGAATACTATCAATAATTATTTCAAAATTGTATCATTATTCTATAGGAAAGTGCATTTTTTCTTTTAAGCAATGATATATTTTTATGCATTTATTAAGATAATATGAATGTAGCATTTTTAATAGCCTTTATTATTGATGAAAAACTTTTTCTGCTTTCCATTCTTGGATAAACTAAATTTGTTGGAAAGTAAATATGTTTATCATAAAAATGTGCAAAATGGAAAATAAAGAAATTTTTAAAAAGTTTTAAAGATATATGTATAGCAGTAAATAAATTTAAAAAAATTATAAATCCTAAAACATCTTAAGAACAAGCCAAAAGAACCAAGAACATAGAACCATTACAAACTAAAAAAGAGAAATTTCGCTAGAGTGGAAAAAACTATTATGATTTCCCAAGCTGTCACTGGCTTAGGACAGTGAAACAAGGCTAGACAGTGTTTTGTGAGATCTCAACCTTCCCCTACAGCAGAAATTTTCAACATAATAGCATAGGAGATAAACCAAGGCAAAGGCCCCAAAACCCACATAGTGAATATAACATCAATGGAATGGAATTGGAATATTAAATTACTATAGGAATCCAGGTATAAGTATGTATAAACAAAAATATTTCCAAAAGAGGTTAACAATGATTATGACCATAAGTAATAATAATGAAAATGTGCGAAGAAACTAAAATCTTACCCGATGTATACAGATTCCATTCATGTACTGACACCAAGCACAAAAAAAACAGTATAACTAAGAATTATGGCGTCATCTATATATATTTTTAGTAACTAAACTTAATATAAGAAAATTAAGAATAGTATATACTATAAACATATATATATATATATAAATTAAATTTTTTAAATTATTTATTTTTTTATCATCATTGCATTGATGAAGAACATTTTAGAAATTTAAATCATTACGGAATATGCAAAATTTTTTGCTGTATAACTCACTTTTAATTATTTCTGCAAATTATAAAATTTATTATAAAATCTCACGTATTTAGAAATAAATTTTTTTCTTATTATTTATTATGGAATTTATTATTTTCTATATATATTACTAATATAGCCTTGTATTTTTTTTATAGTTTTAAAGTATTTAAAGGAAAAATGTTATATCAAACTCACAATTTTAGGACTTGTCTAGGCTATGTGCATAACTGTTTTATATTTGTTTTTTAAAATATAGATGGCAAAAATGATGATACATTAAGCTTAGCATCTTCTACTATGTCATCTGCTGATAGTGGAAGTGACTCAGATGAGGTAAGTTGCCTCAGCATTACAGAAAATGTGGGTACTTAACCCCTGTGAAAACAAGACAAATTTTCAAAATAAATTAAATTCTAATCAAAAACATTCTCTTAAACAGTGATGCATTTCTCCAAAAACTGAAAGTAACAGAGTGACTAAAAGCAAAGGACAAGTCTATGAGGACTTAAACAGTGTGGTTAATCTTAAATCTTGTTTAAATGAATCATCCTCTAAATGTGGATTGCTAAGAATGTTCAAATGAACAAGAAAACAATTTCAAAAACAATTTCAATTCTATTTTTAGTGGTCTTTTATGTCTTACTCTAAGAATTACTTAACTGTTATTGCTTTACAGTGAACTGATTATTGCATTGTTAATGTAGCTCCTTTTTTCAATACTTAGAAGGGTATTCTTAATTATTGATAAATCAGTGTTCTATATTTAGTAAGAAATGGTATAATTTCAATTGTAATCCTGATTGTTATAAATGTTTTTAAAATGCAAATTCTATAAAAGAGTTATATCTCTTTTTCGTAGACATATAAGTGAATATTAAAAATCTCGTATTCTAAATAAGGTGAGATCATATAAAAAATTCATATAAGCACTTAGGTCTGGTTAAAGGTTAAGAACTCATGGTTTAAATGAATTCAAATTTTTTTAAAAAAGGTTTTTTTTCAGTGACAAACGTAATTTTTGTGACTAATTTTTTATGCATTTTTTTAAGTTCTAAATTTTTTAAAGATATCGAAATTTTAAAATTACCATAATTTTAAATTTATTACATTAGTCTTTAAAAAAAGTATCTCAAATATTGATGCATGATAGAAACTATGCTTATTGTTTGCTAAATCCTCTTAATTAAAATATAATTATGTAAGTATAATATAAGTACTTTTATTTATTTAATTTATGTGAAGAATTAAGCTGAGAGTATTTCAAGTATATCATCAAATCTAATTAGTCATAAATTAATGAAATAATTTGTGAGCTAATAATTGTTTGTTGGAAAATGTCCTGAAGAAATAATTAATTGTGTAAAATTCATTCAAAAAGCCAAGCAATTGTTTGTAATAAATAAATGCTTGCTAAATAATGTTTAATTCATTAAAAGCCTGCAAATTATGTATAATTATATAGTCCAATTTGTTAATTGCTAGATTATTATATCAGCTTCTTGAATATGTTATTTTGGTTCATGGAAGAAATAGATTTATGAACTAATCTGTGTTGGAATTGTGCCTTCTTTTCATAAAAAAAAATTCATTAATTGTTTAATCACACTAATATAATTGACACTCGCATATCAACATTTTTATAATTTTGTGTGTGTGTGTAATTTTAATCTGATTAAATTAAGATATTTTAAATGCTTTATCATATGTTACATGTAGCAATAAAAAGGCAACTGTTGTATTCCCAATCAAAATATTATTTTTAAAAAACTGTCTTAACATGGTCTAAGTAATAAATGCGAGTAATATTTTTTTTTGCCTGGTACAAATTTTGTTTTTTAATTTTCTAAAATAATTGATAAATAAATTTAATCTTTAAGGACTTCTTCATTCTTGTTAAATCTTTACATTCTTACATATATTTGTATGCATATTTTAACAAAAATTTCAAATATTTCAAATGAATGATAGATTAATTTGTGTGTGATAGATATATTGCCATGAAGTCCAGTGGCTGAATGGTTAGTGCATCGCGCTTCCACACCACAAGTCTGAGGCTCAAACGCCAGACTGGGCAAAGTTGACTCAGCCTTTCGTCCCTTCAAGGGGTCAATAAAATGAATTCCAAGCTTGCTTCGGAACTTAACACTGCGGGTTTCGTGTCAGGCTGACCACCTGAACGGAACATCTACTCATGCACCTCTGGGCGCAAGGTCACGTATACTGAGTTGGGCACAGTAGGTCTTGGCCGTAACGGGCTGTCGCGCCACTGAGTTAAGTTAGATATATTTCCAAAATTACTAGGAAGAATTTTTTTTGAAGCATTTTTTTAATTTGTTACAAATAGCAGTAGTTTTTATTACTCATATATTCATTTAAAATGTGAATGAAAAAAGAATATTTATGAAATTTCTTAACTTTATTATTTTTTTCACTTATTAATTGCAATACTCATAATTCTAGCAAGAAGCAAGACCTCTTGATCTTGTTGAAACACCATATGGAGATACAGTTGAACATTTTTCTGTTTTCTTTGATGAAATAAATGAAACACAACAAATCAAGGTTGTTTTGAATATTTTCAAATTATTGTATTATTGAAAATAATATAATGTCATGTATTTTCAAATAATATAATATCCTATTTCATTTGGTATAGCTATAAATATGAAAAGGATTATTTTTAAGTAGGATTATATGATTATAGGATATATTGTGTTAGTTATTTTTGTATACTTAAATGTTAAACAATGAAGTTTTCTTTTGGTATTCCATAAACAGGCTAGAATATTGAAATTTATAAAATGAGATAAGTCTTAAAAAATACTTATTACATTTACATAGTGATATATTTTATTATAATTTTTAACTACTAATAAAAAATATTTGTAATAATTGTACAATTTTAGTTAGTGCTTATTATATCAATTATAGTTCTAAAAATGTATTGATTAAATAGCATTTATTCATTATATTTTTCTATTGATGGTTTTTCTTAGAATATTTCAACGTTTTTTAGATTAATATAGTATAATCCAGTGCACTTTATTAATTGTGACCACTTCAGTTCATAATAGCTTAGAATTTCACTTTTGATATGTTCTGAAAATCTTTTAGAAGGGCATTGGGAAGGGACAGAGGTATTGTATTATTTATTAAATTCAATTGCTCAATTTATTAAAAAAAAAACGTTTGTTTTGTTTCAAAAATTCAGTATATGTGAATTATCTGACATTTTTTTCATGCAGTATGTTCAAATAAAAATTTATTTTAACCATCAGCTACTTATAAATTTTGAAGAAGAGATCTCTCTTCTTAGTTTGAAAATCATAAAACTGAATGCTAACACATTTTATTTAGCAATATTTTCTCAAATTTCATGACAATAGCAGAGATTATACTTATCAGAGGAAAAGTAATTGTAATATAGGATCTTGTTTTTTTAAAAATGTTCCTTACAAAACCTTGTTCATGCGTAAATATATTAGTTAATTTTATACATTTAATATTGTTGAAAAATAAATTTCTCTAGCATTGTGGAGTAATACTTGTTTTGTCTTTCATTGTAGCCTCATTTTGCCTCTGGAGATGATATGCACAGTGATGATTTTAAAGATGATTTCTATGACCAGTACGTTTCTTCACCAGTCATAGAATTTAAAGATCTAAAACTTACTTCTTTTCTTCCAAAAATTATTCCAAGACATCCTTGCACACCTGTTGTTAAAAGAGATTCCCAGCGTAAAGTAAGAAAGATTCCATGTGACTTACCCCATAGTATTAAAGATAAGCAATCAAAATCACCATCTGTACCTGCAGTTTATGGCCAAAATAATTGGGTTAAACCTGCTGCAAAGCGAGCTAATTTATCTGATACATCTTGTGATACAAATTCTATTCCATGTTCACAATTAACCAGTGATAAAAACTGTCATTTTCTACAATCTGAACGTCGCCAACTCATGGAAAGTGCCAGAGAAGAGAGTAGAAATCAGAAATTTATTGAGAATGTCAGTTTATGTGATGTGTATCATAAACAGTCTTTCTCAACTGTCTCTGTCTCGCCCATTGTAAAACTTGCCTATCCAGATGTTATAAACTGCTCTGCAGATGCCAAATTTGAAGCACCTTTGTTGAATCAAGATCCATACCTATTAAGGTAAGTTATACATATTTTATACACTAAAGAACATTCAATTCTTTTGTATCATGACAGATTGACTCATGATCTGTTGTTATAGCTGTAAAAAAGAGAAATAAGAAAATGAGTAATTTTATCTGTAATCGGATGTTTTACTTTATTATAAAAAAATTTTATGAAGCATACTGTAGTATTTTGTTTTTATATAATTTTACATTTTTATTTCATACACAATTAAAACAGTTTTTTGTTAGTAACTACAAAAAAAAAAAAGACTTTCCATTTGCAAGATTCACTTTTGTTTGATTAAATAATTTGTATAATTGAATTTGATGATTAAAATAGTAATCAATATAAACTAAGAATATTACTTTTATGTATTGTAGTTAGAAAGAAATTTGAGTATTACTCATATATTTATTATACACCTGTGTTTTATATAAAACATTGTGTGTAATCTATGTCATAAATTAATTCTTGGATATATTATTTTTCTTTTATCCTAACAAACTAAGAAATTAAACTTCTTCATATATATTTATAAATAACTTAATGGGTATCACCATTAAGACATTTTTATTAAATTATAACAAGAGACATAATTTATGCTAATTTGTTTAAAAATTTGTTAAAATGACAAATTTCACAATTATCTCTCAAAAGCACATCTTCACTTCTGCTGATGTTATGAAATTGTAAACTAAATTATATTTTAATATTTTATTTGATGTAATAAAATATATAAATATGTTAATATTCATCTATGGATATAATTTTTGAATTAAAAATGAAAAGTTTTAGAACTGTTCAAAAATAAGTTGTACATAAGAAATAAAAATATTTTAACAATATTTCTAGATCTCAACCTTCGTTGGTTATTTATGCAAATGTAATGAAAAAATCTGTAATTAATAAATTCAGTTTCATTTTGTGATAAATTTAAATATATATTTTTATCCAAATGTGTGTGTTATAAATATTCTTTTAGGCATAAAATTTATAAATATTGTGAAGAAATGGCACAAACAGACCGATTTTATGTAGAGATTTATAATCTCGATAGCTTACTCAATGAGGGTTTTTCAAATTCCTCACCTTTGTCCAATAAAGATCATGAACGGTAAGTTAACATTTTATATGTTAATTACTTTACATTTTCTTCGCTAAAAATTTTTGTGTGCTTTATTTTATAACATAAAATTACTTAATGCTAGTAATCTCTGGAAATGTTTTTTTTCGTTTTTGTTTTTTTAAAGTGTTGAACAAGTCTGACTTAGTTTACCAATACACCAGCATACAAAAATTTTACTTCAGTTTATATTGCTAAAACTAAACTACTAACTAAACTGAAATTAGCATTTACTTTTCCAAAATCAACTTTTAGTTTTGCAATAATTTATAATTAAAAAAGTATATGTTTTATAGTTAATTAAAAAAGAACATGAAAAAAAAACTGGTAAAAAAAAAATGTTATCTTATTAAATTTCTGAATTCATTACTGGGAAGGACATCTCAAAATTTTTGTCAAATTATTGTATTCAAGATTAGATTAAATTTACTAAAATAATAATTATTGTAAATTTTTATATTTATGTGTCTTAGTATACTTTGATGAATTGATAAAACTTTGCTTAGGAAACAACAAAGATATTATGTAGTCTTTGAAATGAAAAAAACCCAAAGTGATTTAAGAGTGTATAATTTATGCAATTTTGAAATTTTATCTTATCTCAGTTTTATTATATAAAGATATTAGTTATTAACTTTCAAAGTGAATTTCCATTTGTTTTATGACATTTTAATGAAGAATCTTATGTTTCAGTATTCAAAGTGAAAAACGATTTGAACATCTTCAATTTGAAGCAAGATTTGAAAGTGGAAATCTCAGAAAAGTTTTTTGGGTAAGTTAAGAAATGTGTGTCGTGTATAATTTTTAGCAAAAAAAAAAAAAAAAACTTGTCTTAGTAAAAAAAATTTGATTCATTTTTAAAATTTGCAATTTTTATTTTCTAGAAAGGTGGCCAAGAGTATGATCTCATTTTAAATCCTGATATTAATTCCAAAGGCCATATACAGTGGTTTTATTTTGAAATATCTGGTATGAAAGCAAACTGTCCATATACATTTAACATCATTAACATGGAAAAATCTACTAGTCAATTCAATGAAGGTAATCATAATTTTACTTTAATAACTTAAGTTAACTCAGTGGCGCGACAGCCAGTGAGGGCCAAGGCGTACTGTGTCCAACTCAGTACACGCGACCTTGGGCCCTGAGGTGCATGATGTTATGGTCAGGTGGTTAGCCTGACGAGAAATTTTACTTTAATGAATAATTTAATTTTCCATATATGTGTAATAATTATCTTAAAACTGTAGATATATTTAAATATTTTTATATAGTTGCAATTATGGATTCATTTTATTGAAAAATTTTGTATCGCAAGGCACATAATTAAACCTGTATTTTCTGAATCATTTGTGTGAATTAATAGTTACTTTTTAAAATAATTTTGGAACTGGAGTTTTAAAATTTGATTCACAGAAATTTTATTTAAATGTGTTTATAAGTGTTAAAAAGAAACAAAATATCCTTGTATCTTAGAAATACAAGTTAATGCAACAATTGTACATTAAATTAATTAATCATTATTTCTATGTGTTTATATAAATTCTTCTAATAAAAATCCATATCTTTTAAAAGATAACTTTATTTCATATCTTGGCTTATCAGTGTAATGTAATTAATAACTGTCACCAGGATCGTAATAATTATTGATTATTAAGCTTCAAAGTCTTAAAATGTATCAGGCCTTTCTATTTTTCTTATCACATTATGATATCAAAATTTCAGTAAAAAGGACTATTTTTTTAAAAATTATATATTGTTTTAGAAATTATTGCTTCTGTCAGTATAACAACTCTTTGTTTCTTATTTTATTTAAATTTTTTAATTTATTTTCAAATCAAATGCTGTCTTTATATTTACAAGTTTTTTATTTTAGCACATTTCATGTGCTATATGTTTTGATCCAGGAGTTCCAATTACTAGATAGATATTTTTCAATTAGCTGTCAATAACAAAGTCTTTGGGCAATAGAATTATTTTGTTATATATTGCAATGTTATGGTAGCAGGAATAAATTGTATACTCTTAAAAAAAATCACATTCTGCTTTTTCTATTCTATTATTAGTGAAACCAGTATTTTGTACCTAAAAGATTTGAGATATCTGGTTTAAAACATTAAATATATATGTAATTTGTTTTTTAACAAAAATATAGCAATGTGATATGTTAAGCAATTGAAATACCTATTATTTACAAATTTACTATTCCGCTTATATTATGTGAACTATAATAAAATTATATTGAGCTTACAATATTTATAATTCAATGAAAATTATTTTTTTAATGATTGTGTAATTAAATCTTTCTTACATAGACTCGATTCAATAAAATTTTACAATAACTTTAGAAGCTCCTATGCGGTATAATCATTCAATACAAATGGAAGTCTTGCAATTAGATTTATACTGAAAATTAATGTAAAAGGTTTCCTTTCTTTTTTTTAATAATGTACTAATTTTCATAAAATATTTAGTATCAAAACATTTTCCATAAAATTTTTTTTTTATTTTGAACATTCTGTGAATGCATTTATTTATGATGACTTAGTGATATACTATTACGTTATTATTTTAAAAATTATTATCATCAAGATCATCTTTGATTCATTTTAATTACTCTTTTAGTTTCTATTATTAATGCCTTTTAATTATCAAGCAAAGTCAAAAGCTTCACTGTACCCTTCCAAAAAAATTATCTTGAATCCCTTTTATATTCTCCAGATTAAATCATTTATTTTATTTTTAGGTATGTGTCCAGTGATGTTTTCTGTGAAAAATCATATTGAAAAAAAGCAAGGTTGGATGCGAGTGGGATCTAACATTTGCTATTTTCGAAATCATTACACTCAAGGTCCTTCAACTAATTCCATTCTTCGTAACAAGCCTTATTATACTTTAACATTCACAATTACTTTTGAGTATACAAACGATGTCTGTTACCTTGCCTATCACTATCCTTACACCTTCACTACACTGCAGGTGTGATTCTCTTCTTTAATCCTCACTATTCTATTTACTTTCTTGTTTTTTCTGTACACTTATCTTTTAAGAAACTTTTAAAAAAAGTACTTTGAAGTGGGCTTAAAAATTTCTAATGTGTACCTTAAATGCATGGCATCTTACCAAAACCATTTTGATGGAGTATTTTTTATATGTATTTTTAAAATTATCTGATATTTACGTACATTAAGGGTAAATGACATATTTATAAATACTAAAAATATTTGTTGCGTGATTTTTAAAACAAATTTAACTTTTTCTGTGTGAATTTTATATAATGACACTAGTTAATTCATTATTTTACTGTTTTACTAAAAATTGCATCATATTTTAAAAACTTTTCCATTCTGAATTTCTAAAATGTTTTTTTCTAGACTCATCTCTATTGTTGGACAAATAGTTATGATACTACATCAATTTATTTGAAAAGAGATGAATTGTGCAAAAGTTTGGCTGGGAACACTGTTCCTTTATTGACTATTACAGCAAAACCACTTGATTGTAAGAAGTACTATATTATAACATTTTTTCTCATTTATCTCATTTTTTAATATTGATAAAGGGGCATTGTTTTATATAATACCTTTTTTTACAGCTAATCGTCCATATATATTTCTGAGTGCAAGAGTCCATCCTGGTGAAAGTAATTCATCTTGGGTTATGAAAGGTATTGTTTAAATTATCTTTGTGCTTATAAATTTGCTATTATTAGCTCAAATTAATACATTTTTCCAATATCTTGATATTAATGCTGTGTTGATATTTTTCTTAATATTTCTTTGTTTATCTCTTTGTAGCTTTAAGTGTTAGAAAAAGGAGAATTTTAAAAAATATTTTAGTACTTTCTTATATTTTATTAACTTACTTTTCCTGCTTTTAATATTTTTCTCACTATATGTGTTAGCATATAAATGAATTTTTTATAAAATAAGGTAGGCACATGTTCAATCACTTGTTCTCTTCTCATATATATTTTTACTTTTTTTTCATTAATATATTTTTGTTTTATTCCTAAACTTCTTTACCTTTATTAATATATGAATCTTTAAAAACTTTGTCTTCACAAATAATTTGTGTGCTTTGCTTCATACATTGCAGGATCTCTAGATTTTTTGCTCTCAAATAAAGCTCAAAAACTGAGGGATAGCTATATTTTTAAAATTGTGCCTATGCTTAATCCTGATGGTGTAATTAATGGATGGTGGGTATTTTGAACATATTTTATGAAAATGTAACATATATATTTAGTACACTGATATTTATCATTTTATCATGTTTCCATGTTTAACATTTATTATTTTAACATATTTTGTATTTATTTTGACATTTAATATATACAAGCATCAAATATGTAACACAAATCTAATCAAACTGATTTCATAAAGATCATTGTTTCCAAAGGTGCCTAGTAGCCATAAGAAAAATGTATGGAAATATAAATGTATGTATATCTGGAAAAATAGACATATCCTGAGATAGATATGTGCCATTAGGCATAATAATACTTTTATATATTATTAATGTTGATAGTGAATAGTGAGAGAAACAGGGAGACATAACAACAAAATACAAATGCAGGCTGAGAACTGAACTATTAAGTTATTCTAGATTTGTAGCTCTAACCTTCCTTCAATGAAATTGTTATGTACATGAAATAAAGTTATCAATAAATCAGTTATATATAAAAATTAAAATTAACAAATGTTCAATTTAAAAAAAAAAGAAACTTCAAATATTTAAAAGTCTAAACTGACACTAATAATATCAAGTTGTAATAGTATAATAATAAGTGTAATTCATACAGTATTAAATTCAAATTCTTTTCATTTTATGCTTATAATACTATATACAAGGAGCCATGGTTATAAACTTTTGCCAGCATTGTCAAGTTATAGCTTTAAGCCCAGGTTGAGGGACTGATCCCCATTAAATCTGTTCAGGCTCTCAGTCCTCGTCATTTTACCAAAGCTCAAAATCACAAGGTCCATCACTTATGGCCTTGGTGCAGCTTCAAAATGCAAGGTTAATAAATAGATTAAAACATAGATCATAATTAATTTTAAATATATTTAATCTTTTTATTTTTCCTACATATTCTTCTCGACTCATATAGGACTATACATAAGTAAGCAAACAATTTCAATGCACTATAATAACAGTGACAATGTAAAATATATTTTGTTTTATATGTAACAGAAGTGTTAGTTAACTTTTCAAGTTCTTTTTTAGAAGAAACATTCTCTTATGTTCTTTCTGTGTATGCACATTTAGTCACAAGACACACATATTGAACCAGTTATATCCACTTTCGTCCAAATACAAGTAATGGTATATGAGGTAATGCATTTGGAAGAGAACTAAATATGTTATGCTTAACATACAGCCCCAAAGAAAAAAAGTCACAGGAAGATAAGTAAACACTATTTGGTGTCTACTTGATCAGTTACTTGCTTTGTCCAATCCATCAATGAGCAAGATGCTGATCAATTATGAAGGTAATTTTGCATGTTGCTTGACCACTCTGATGGTATACCATCTGGTTGGAGAATAAAGATGTCATTATCAGTCAAAGCTTTAGCATATTGAAAGAAGGAAGGTTAATGCTGTAAAACTAGTTTGATTCCACCATTCCCTCTTAAGCCTTGAATGTGTTGTTACTCAAATAATATTTATAATTTAATATTAGCCAAACTACATTTAAATCTAATAACATATATGTATTATATATGTTTATTTCTATTTTAGATTATAATGTTCAGGAAAAGATTCACTTATTTATAGTATAAAGTATGGAAATCCTATGTATTTTACTAGACATATTTAAACAAAACGATGTTAATATAGATGCAATTCTGAAGAAAATTTCAGTGGTTCTGAGTTTCATTTAATTATAAAAATTCAGTAATGATTTATCTAGAAATAATGTAAAAAGAATCAATTGCCCTATTTTTGTAATTTATAATTGCGTCAAATAAAAAAGTTCCATTTATGTGCTGTAAAATTTATTGATATGAAATTCAGTTGCTTTTATTTTTTAAATTATGTATATATATATATATTACTTGTATATTATGAATAAAGTTATCTTTACTGCATTTACTTTTGATGCTTTGTTATAAAATTAGTTTTCGTACAGGAAGATTTTCAAAGTGAATTTTGATTTATTTTTGTAACATTGGAAAATATTTATCACACATAAAGCTTTGTGTTGCATAGAATTTTGTTTGAATGTAATGAATAAAATGTCTTTTAGATTGAATATATCCTTTGAATAAACTCATGCATTTGTTAAAATTATATTTCTTGTTAAATGTTTATTTTTAACAAACTTCAATCAGAAAAATTTTATTTTGTTTTTAATATGCCAATATGTTTAGTAAAACTAGTAGTTAAATTTTAAATAAGTAGTATTAATTTTTTTATGTGATTAAAAATATGTTTTATGTGTTTTCATAGCCATCGTGTTTCCTTATCTGGTCACGATTTGAATCGCCAGTGGATAACACCTAATGCACGTTTACATCCTACCATATATTACACAAAATCATTATTCCATTACCTGGCTTCTAAAAACAAGAAACCTCAGGTGTGTTAAAATATTTTTGTTAGCAATTAATGCTTTAGATAAATTGAATCTTTAAATTAAGTGCTATTCCTCCCTGTTCATAAAATGAATAAAAAGACAGAGTGTTAAGTTTTAAAAAATCATTAATCAATTTTAAATTTTTTAACTAAATATTGAGTTTTAAACATTATGTGTTAAATTTCATGAAATTGTTAGTGCTTTTGTGTAAAGGAACACACTCCATTTTACTTTTTTTAAATACATTTTTGCAATGATGTTTATGGATGGATGTGTTTGAAGTGCTATGATTTTTTTAGCAAATTAAATTTCAAAATATGCCTAATACTATTGAATGTTAATGTTTATTATATTAACCTGTAACTGTAGAGTTTATTTATGAGTGAATTTTTTAAAAAATCGGTGGAATTTGGGGGTATTGCAAATTTTGTTTGAAATTAGTGCACTATGAATCAATTCAGTAATGAGGCTTTTTTTGTTTAATGTATCATATTAGCAGATTGTTAAATGTAAAATCACTCTTATGCAAAATTTTAGATGTCTTGATATTTAAACATGAAATAAAGTGGGCTCAAGTACAAATTTTGCAATGGAGAAATAAGCATATATACAAATAAATAAATAAATAATATATCATGCTGAAACACTTAGTAATGAATTGAGTATAATGTTGAATTTTACGATGAATGTTTACTTAAAATCTTTCAGGTGTTTTGTGATTACCATGGACATTCTCGTAGGAGCAATTCATTCTTTTTTGGTTGCAATCCTGAACAGTCATGGTGGCCTAGTGATGAAACAAAGCTAGACTGTGAAAATTTTAAGGTAATTATGTTAAACTGATCACTCATAGCAAAGTGTGTTGGAGGATGAAAAAAAGTATTAATGAAGTTTTTCTTTCTATTTGCAGATATTGCCTATTTTGATGGATGAAATGACACCAACTTTTAGCTTGGGAGATTGTGAGTTTACAGTAGAAAGAAATCGTGAGTCAACTGGCAGGGTCACTGTGTGGAGACAGTTTGATGTTTCTCTCAGTTATACCTTGGAGTGTTCATATGGAGGCTGTAATCAAGGAAAATATGCTGTAAGCTTTTGAATATACAATTATTTCTTTATTATATGCACAGTATTAAAATTGTATATTTTTAAATATATGTATAAGTAATTTATTATAACAATGATGATGCCGTTGCTTGAGTTCAAATGACAGCCAGAGATGGAGATAGTACATATGTTTATATTACAAGAAAATAAATATTTACAAATAAAGTTTACACTTAGAAGTAGTAATGCGGGTAAATGAAAATTACACCTTAGAAGGTGCTGCGGATTGATTCGGACACAGACCTTGCATCTGCCCGTTGCGCTTCTTGTGTACAGAAAGTCCCGGTACGGGGTTCAAAAGTTTCAGTTGGGGTAGGAAGGTGGAAAGTATGGCACGCTCAGTCACAGTTTAGTGTGAGGAGTGTAGGAAACAAATGGTGATAATACTAACAATATGTTACATTCAAAATAAAAAAAAAAAAAAAATTCTATATTTATTCTTATTGTATTTTTTATTTTTTTTTATTTAAAACAATATTATTGCTATTATTGATCTAAAAAGTAGTTAGCTGTTTTAACTAATTTCATTGTAAGTCATTTTTTCATTGCTTTAAAACTGATTCTCATATTTATTTCTAATCATTTGTATGGGAAAAATCTTTTTTTCATTAGGGATAATGATCTTACTGGCTTGTCTAATAGACTTATCAGGACTCCTACAAAATGAATCATGCACACGATCAACAGTGTCTTCTATCATGAAAACTTAAGGGTACTTGTGCTAATTTGAGATACCAAAGTTCCCGTCTCCTTTAAAGTTCTTTCTCATTGGTGAATAGATTTTGATGTCGGAGGGTCGACATTCCATTCTGTTCGAAAACGTCACTGTATACATGTGACTGATTTAAATTCTGTTAACCAGAGTACGCACTGCAATTTTATTGTCACATGCATATCTTTAATAATGAAGCCAGTGTAAAAAGTTTATCATCTGCAATTGCTGAATAATGCACACACATGCAGCCAATTAGACTAGCCCAAAAAAATCTCAGTTTTCCAATTCACAGATAAAGAATTTATTACATTCTGATTGGTAGTTTCATAATAATAAGTTATTACTTTTGGATACTTTTAACCTGGACACCCTGTACGTAACATATATAGTGAGGATTTATATAATAGATTTCTAAAAAAATATTTTACGTGAGCTTATGTAAGGTAATTTCTTTGCATTAATTTTATTTGTTGTATTTTTTCATAAAGGCATCACAAAGTTATGATTTTATTTGTAATACAGGGTTATCATATTGGAATTCCACAACTGGAAGATACAGGAATGAAATTATGTCAATGTTTTGGGAAGTTAGTAATTGATCCTCAAAGTAATAAAGTATGGAGCTCAATACCAATCGATGTAAAATCATTTCCTCTATCAAGGCAAGTTCAAAATATAGTCTGTCCTTTTTTATAAATTACTTCATGCTGATTTTATTTTTATTTTGCTATATTTCCTGAGCATACTATGTAATTAATTAGCCAGATTTTCATATCTTTTCATCAATATTATATATATATATATATATATATGTATGTATATGTATATATATATATATAAAGATAAATTTTACCAAACATGCAGTAATTTAAAAAAATATTCCATGAAGGATTTTTGCTATTAACAGTTTATAAAGATTTAATGTTTTTCTCAATTGTTTTACTATTAAATATCACTTTAATTGGATAATGATGAAATCTTGGAAGAGTAAATCCATAATGTTTATTAATTTAATTTTGTTCAAAAATTTTAAGCTGCCGTAATATTTCTCAAAATTTCTGAAATCTTTTTTAAGTCTAAAGATTCTAGAATTTTCACAATAAAGTTATTTTCTTTATGGTCCAAAGCTTTCTTTTGGATTTTCAGTAATTAAACTATCATATTTATTCGAATCTAAGTCATACTTTTTTCCAATAATGCTACTGAAAATTGGGTACTTCTTAGAATCAAGGGTGGAAAAATTCTTTGAAAGGGAAATTGAACATGATACTGATAGTTTGAGTAACTATAGGTTCATTTATGTATTTAAAAGATTCTGATACTGGAAAAATAAATTAAATTATTCTCTTCTTCTTAGCTCTCATTATTTTTTTTTAATTTCTTAAATATTGGATATTGATAAACCTTTCTACACTATTTTTTTTTCAAAAGTCTATTGAGAAGTTAGGGTGGACTTAGATTTGTATAAATACACTAATTGAAATCTAACCGGAATTTTTTTTCTTGTCATTGTAAATGGATATATTTACTAATAATTTTGTTTCTCCTTTAACTTACACATTGTTTTGTTATCATAATTGGTGGTTTTATTATATTCATGTGCATAATATATATTATGCACACACATCTACAATAAAACCCAAAGTTAACCATAACACACACATTGTGCGACTAGCTCTTTAAGTTTATTCTTTCATTTCTGTAATATTCTAATTAAATCACAAATCAACAAATGATAAAAAAAATGAAAAGGACAAAAAACCCTGACTTAAAAACCATTGTAATACTACTACTAATAATAATATTAAAATACTACATTTGTATATTGCATAATTGTATTAAAACATGTAATACAAAAAATTATAAAACAGATATTTCAAAATACTAAAGAAATAAAAAAGAACATTAAAATATATATTTGTCCTGCAAAGAGAGAAAGAGTCTAATATCTTTTCTACCTGAAATCATTCAAATCAAAAGTGAGAAAAAATTTACTGTGAATTTTTTATGTACCTCAATTTTAATTTAATTTCTTTTAGTTAATTTAATTTTAAGTTCTTTTTTAAAATAGTAATTTAGCATTACCTTATATTTTATAATATTTGGCACAACAAATATTGCTGACTTTTTTTAAGACATTATATGAGAGCAAATAACTTTATTTTCAGTTTTGAAAAACCATCCAGATCTAAATGTTGTACCTCATCTACATCTACTGAAAGTGATGATGACTTTGGAGATTGTGAAGAGGAGGATGTACCATTGTGATGTAGACTTTTTGCTTATAGAAGTTAAAGAATATTTGATTTTATATATAAAGTGATAAATTTTTACTTTGTTCTTTTTTTTTTGTTTGTTTTATTTACTTGTTGATCTATGAAATGTATTTCAAGTTCAGTGGAACTAAATTTGTTATTAATAAATTTTTCTTAATTTTCAAGATAAAATTGTAAGCTATTGTATCATTGTTATATTGTCAATATCTGATAATTTAAACATATGAAATAAAAGTTTACTGAGCATTAAATAAAACTTTTATTTGATAGTATAGTATGCTTCTGTTAAAAATATTTATAAATCAAAATATAGAAAAATTACCATTTTTTTTAAAATTATGTTTATGATAGATATGTTTTCTCCAATAGTAATTAAATTTGTGTTCTATATTTTCCCTCAAAAATTTATATCATTAAATATGTGTCACATTTTAAAGATAAGTTTGAACTTTTACTGAAAAAAAATTTGTCTTTGTTTTTGAAAAAATATATAATGAAATTTATTGTTAAAGTATCCAGATCAATAAAAAAGAGTTTTACAATATGATTAACTATTTAAATATGTTATTCATATTCTAAAAATAATTTAAAATTTTCTATTTATGAAAAATCTTTCCATAAAATAGAAAACCAATTATATTCAAGATTATTAAAAGAATAATTGACAAGAAAAAAATTTCTTACTTAATAAATAGTATAAAGATTCTGTAACTACCAAGTTCACATTATTCTTATAAATTTAAAGTACCATAATCTATATCTTGTAAGTGTTATGTTTTATTAAATCATTTTAATAGACACTTGACATAACATTTTTTTTATAGATAGATACTTTATCTTTTTGCCAAATCAATCAGGGGGTTTTCTGTAAGATTGTATTTCATCATCAATTATTTTACATTCCATTACTTGATAAATGAAAGTATTATCTTTCTTGCCAAAGCTAATTTTGTCAACTAAACAAAATTTTGTAGAAAATCAAATGTCTCCCAAAGATAATTTAATTATATTTTTAAATTGAATGTAAAGAAATATCTGCACACATGGAAAGACAAATTTATCACTAATTTATAATAATTTCCCATGTGATCTCCATGTTGAGTTTTCTCTTTTTGTTCAACATGGCATACAAATTTGATTAAAGCTTAAACTATCTGAAATTATTTTTAATAAATAGTTTTGTATGTGCTATTAAAAGTGATGTAGGTCAATAGCATAGTCAGTTTATTTATATCTTTTATTTTAATTTATTTGTGATAAAGATTTCATTGGATTTATAAATATCCAATTGTATTAGAAATTTGAGAATACTCATGTAGAGTAATTTTAAAAAGTGACATTTGTATTACAATGGATTGATAAAATTGACTTGTATTATATTTAAAATATTTATTAGCATATATACTCTTTCCATGAAATATTAAAATTTGAATAGGTATAAAATCTTTAATGATTCTAAAATATTATATATATAACCAGTTGATTTAATTTGTAAAGAATTTCTCTAAAATTTTAGAATTTTATAGAAAGAATATTAATACTTAGCAAAAGAAAACTGTGATAATGTTAAATAGTTTTAAAAGTAAAATTATCTTGCAAGTAAAATTCACAATTCTACTTTCTTTAAACATGTGAGCAAAACAAAGATCAGTTAATTGCTATGTTCAAAAGAAAAATTCGTTAAGTTTTTGACATTCTACAAAACTTTAATGAATATGCAGATGTGCATTATATTTCAAATTAAAGTTTAAAAAAATTCCTTTGTCATTTATATGTAACTCAGAATATATGTTCAACAATATGAGCTTAGTTAGAAATAAGGATTAAGTGTGATAGATTTATAAATTCTTGAATTTTAAGTATATTGATTTTTGCGATACTTGGATAACACTGAAAAAGGAAACTCAGTGGTCTGTAATCTTAATGATTTGTCTGCATTCTTTTATTTCGCAAGTTATTGTAAAACATATATATTCCGCATTTCAAATTTGAATTGTTTAGTAATTGTAGTGTGCATATTTACTGTCTTGGTTTTTTTTATATTTGCAAATTGCTGTGTTAAAATGAGTTAAGAGCCTCTGAAGGTGTTTGAACATTTAAAAAAAAGTGTTCTCTTACCCCCTTTTCAATTAGACAATCCTCAGTAACATTTCTTATTGCTTGTTGTATTCTTCACGTATGTGTGGTCAATTTAGAACTTGAATGAATGTTATACCTTGTGTCATTGCATGGAAAAACTCAAATTGTGTTCATGTCAAATCTCCTTTTTATGTTATGTTGTGTTAAATTTTATGATCTATTAGTATTTAAATATGTAAATTTTTTCCTTCCTACTTCTTAAATTTAAATGTATATTTTGTATGAGTTAAGGTAGTGTTTTTTGTATACATAATGATGAAAATAAATAAAAATAATCATGCAATGTCGTTTAATAATTATTCATAAATGTATTGTGTAGAATGAGAAATTATTTGATATCTAACCTTCAGATATTTTTCAAAGTGTAATAGGAATGTCTAGGTGGTTTCATTATTAGTTAAGTCATTATGAATTTTTATTATTCAATTCATACATAAATAGTAACTTACAAAGGAGAAGCTGTATTTAAGAGCACTATAATTGACCTATAATATATGTAATTATTATAATTTTTGTTTTTTAGTGTATGAAATAACTGTGATCGCTCTGTAATTTTACAATTTTATCAAGTAATTTCTTTTATAATAATTTAGAATTAATCAAGCTTTTTGCAACTGCTCGTAAAGAATGTCATAGTTAATTTATTAGTTTTATAAAAATGTGCTTTTTCTTTTAGAGTGATAATAATTTTTTCAATACAAAATGGAAAACAATTATGATTTTTTTAAAAAAGTTTATTGATATTCTCTGATGGTAATTGAACAAATGACAGTTTCAGATATTTATTTTTTAGGATTCCAACCCATATTCTTTTATGAGGTTTTCTGTTATAATTAACTTTTGTATTTCTGCGGTCCCAGCGTAGATTTCAGTAATTCTACCATCTCTATAATGCCTTTCTGCTGGCATATCTGTAACATATCCCATGCCTCCAAGAACTTGAATTGCCTGTTAAAAAAATTTGTAAATTTTATTATGTAAAAATGAAATTATATGTATATATTTTTAATCTTTTAATAGCTATGTAATTTTTTTTTTGAGATGCACATTTAGATTTTTAAGGTGCATTAAATGTTTAATTCATGTTTCAGCATAAGGAATCACAGTGCACCTGGGAAATTTTTATTTATTGTAGTCTTTTTATACAGTTTCATGCAATGAAATTATTTCCATTAAAAAATACTTCACAGCAGTGATTCCCATAGTAGTCTATATCGACCTCTCTCCAGGGGGTCTAGGACGACCTGCAAAAGATCCATGTCAGCGGAAAAATGATTCGGGGTCCATGAGGTGTAAAGGGGGATCTATGATTGTGATTTTCATAAACCCAGATCATGACTTTAATTTTAAAAGAAAATTTAATCAAATGAAAACCAGAAATTACCTATTTAACAGATTTATTTACTAAATTTAATGAGGTTTAATTTGCAGTTACAACGTGACAGCATAAATTTGATTAAAACGAGACCATCATTCCAGCGTTCCTTGGTAGAATTAAGCTTAAGGAGTAAAATATTGGACATCTCAAGTTTTCCCAGTTTCTCAATTGGCCACTTGCAATCTGCCAGGAAAGTGACATTTTAATCAAAGTTCAACATTTAAATTCCCTTATTCAGATTCTGAAACTAGATTTGAAAATGCTTTGATAACTGTAATACAACTATAGGCAATGAATTCTTATGGTTACATTGAAAAGAAAAATGTATTACACAAAAAGAATTTATCAGAATAGGTACTAACGGAGATCTTAAAGAAAGTTTAGAAACTGAGTCATTTTGGCTTTAAAAAGGCATTCCTGGTATTTATCTCAAATTATGGAGTATTGTGAGAAAGTTTTTAATTGCTTTTCCTAGTGAGGAGGTGTTTCAATGCAGTTGCCAAAATCCAAAATAAAAAAGAAGAGAAAAAATAAGACTGGACACTACTAACCAAGGAGAATTAGGGTTAAACCTGACAAGATTGATGCCAAGTGTTGAAAATTTGTTATTAAAGCACCCAATTCATCCCTCCAATTAAACACATTTGTTTGTTGATCAGTTATTTTATGTATTAATGAAATTTTAATGTTTAATTAACGTTTGTTTCTTAAGTTTTAAACAATATACTTCACTACAGTTAGAAGTTTAAGTCTCTTAAAGTGAGTAGCTCTGTCAAAAAGACATTAAAGCGGATAAATTTACAAAAATTCAATATTAGGTAAGCAGGGGTCTATCAGACAAAAAGTTTGGGAACCTCTGCTTTACATGAAATAAAGTTACATGCAATAATTAAAGTATAAATTAAATAATACTTAAAGGGAAGGGCGCTTAAGAATTTATATATTATTAATATTACCTTGGAACATATATTAAGATTAAAATTCAACAAATATTCATAGAGTCACAACAGCTTTATTTAAATGTATGTCTGAAATTATAAAAAAAAAATGTTGAAGTAAAATTCAAATACTAAATAAATAAGAAATATAATAATCTTAGGAGAATTATTTCTTCGAAAAATTAGTCAGTTAATCTCTATGTACATTTTAAAATTTTTCTTTTAGAACACATTTCGATTATAATTAAAGGTTCATTTTCAAAATGTTAAAAAAGAACTAATTAAAATAATCTGAACAGAAGTGGATCAATGGGAATTTATCTAGTGAAAGGAGGGAAAAATAGTTTGAAATTTTATCAATAGATGGCTTTGTGTACTCATAATATGCGATTTAAAAGACGGTAATACATTTGTTATAAAAATGTGTAGGTACATGTAATTCCCATTATTCTGGTCTGAGAAGCATATAATGCCTCTGTTACTGCAGAATTGAAACGTTTACAATATTGGTGACTTTGAAGTTCGGTTATTGATGGAAATACGAAAAAGGCTTACTGAAGTTGATTAATAAATTTGAAAAGATTGATCTATTTAACATGAAATCTGGCTGAAGCAGGAAGGTTCTTTTAGTATTCTCAATTACAGAAAATGGGCAATGGTTAATGTGTTCACCCATCCATTCTTGCATCTTCATTCAGCAAACGTCACTATATGGTGCTGATTCGCTCGCTGCTAAGTTAGCAGAAATCTGGAATATTCCCTTTTTTCAAGAAATGAAACAAAGCTTCGAACGCGTTTACCATTTCCCTCTTTTTGTTTTGTTTTCCTTGCTGATACCAGTAGCATAAAGTGGGCACGCTTTGTGTGGTTACGGCTTGGAGTATCAAAAGATAAATTGGGCGTGCAGCGACCTTACAACTCAACATAACGACTCCAAAACTGAACTGAATTGATCTGTTATTCTTGTAGCGTGCCTGATTCACCATGTGTTGTAGTTTTTAGAAGTTTACCTCTTAATTGCTCATTTAATCTTTTATCTTTAAAGTTAATAAATGTTTATTGGTATTTAATTCAACCGTGTTGTAGTGAAGAATGTCTAACCACGCAACGCGGCAGTGGTGACCCCTTTTGGACTTAAAAACACGTAAGCTATTCTGTTCTACTGGCGAATGCAATACAAATTCTTCTACTATGGATGATCAGTACGTAGCGAAAGATTTTTTTCTCCTTCTCCTCAAGGCCACTTGAAGCATCTGCTCGGAGATTCGTTTCGCTTCCTGCTTATTCAACAATATGACTAGTGAAACCGTTGAAGTCGCTCGTATTGCGTTGCGACTGCCGCCGTTTTGGAAATCCAACGTTCGTCTATGGATTGCGCAATGCGACCATGCATTCACATTCAGTGGTATCTCCAGTGATGATACTAAGTATTCTGCTTTGGTTGCGAACCTGGATGCTGAAACTCTCTCCTACGTGTCGGACATTGTGTTAAGCCCTCCGAACAGTGGCAAATATCACACTCTCTCGCAGCGGCTCATCACCCAATTTAGCGACTCGGAGACTCAAAAAATTAAGAAACTGCTTACTGACCTTCAGCTAGGAGATGAGAAGCCCAGCCACCTGTTGCGAAAAATGAAAGAGCTGTCTAATGGCCAACTCCAGGATGACATTCTGCAAATTTTGTGGCTTCAAAGAATGCCACCACATATCCAGACTGTTTTGTCTGCATCCTCAGAGCCTTTGGATAAACTGGCTATCATCGCTGATAAGGTTTCTGAGGTTGTTGGTGCGTCCTCGACTATCTGTGCGGCCAAAACTGTTCCTCCACCATCCCAGTCATCTTTATGCAGTGCTCAGCCAACCATGGACTCTCTCGCCAGGCAGATCCAAGAGCTGTCTCTACAAGTTGCTGAACTGACAAGAGAGCGCAATTCCTCTCGCCACCAACGATATAGTTCTGACCGCCGGAGATCACATTCACGCTCTAGGAGTGTCAATAGAGGAAGTGGCATCTGCTACTATCATCGCCGTTATAAAGAGCAGGCCCGCAAGTGTGTTTCCCCTTGTGCATTTGTGCAAAAAAAAACGAGTAAGCTCTGTCATAGCTGGAATGGCAGAGCCCTCGAAACATACCAGCCGGTTATTTTTATTAGACCGCAAGTCTGGCCAGAAATTCCTCATAGACTCTGGAAGTGAAATCTGTGTCATCCCACCTTCTCCAACTATGAATAAATCACCTCAGTCTAACTTCTCCTTATTTGCTGCTAATAATACCAAAATTCCAGCCTATGGTATGGTCCGTAAAGAACTGAACCTGGGTCTGAGGCGACCTTTTATCTGGACTTTCATAATTGCTGATGTATCATCTCCTATAATTGGTGCTGATTTTCTAAAAAGCACTTCAACCTTTTAATCGACCTTAAGAAAAAAAGGTTGGTGGATGTGGAAACTTCTCTTTTCACTTCTTGTGTTTTTTCAAATATTGTACAGCCCTCACAATCCTCACTGTAGATGCAAACATTAGTTTTAAAAACATCTTATCGGAATATCCAGACCTCAGCAACCCTTCTTTAATTTCCAAATCAGCATCACATGACACAGTCCACCATATTATTACTACTGGCCCACCAGTCACTGCCAGGCCTAGAAGGCTACACCCTAAACTGTATGATGCAGGGAAGGTAGAATTTGAATTTCTTCTTGCTCAAGGCATTATTAGACCTTCCAAAAGTCCCTGGAGTTCTCCTCTTCATGTTGTGCCCAAATCTGAATCTACAATTAGACCTGTTGGGGATTACAGGCAGCTGAATTCTGTTACTGAGTTCGACAGCTACCCCATGCCTTATTTGAATGACTTTGCTCATGCACTACATGGCAAGAGGATATTTTCCAAAATAGACATTTTTAAGGCATTCCACCAAATCCCTATAGCTGAGTGTGATATTCCTAAGACCGCTGTAACAACTCCATGGGGTCTTTACGAATATACCCATTTGTGTTTTGGCCTTGTGAATGCACCACAAACCTTTATGCGATTCATGCATGAAGTACTAAGAGGGCTTCCTTTTTGTTTTGTCTACTTGGATGATATTTTGTGTTACTCAGAAAATGCTGAGGAGCATCGTTCTCACTTAAGAACTATATTCCAAAGACTGAGCTCATATGGTTTAAAACTAAATATCTCTAAATGTGTATTTGGTGTGACTGAACTCATTTTCCTTGGCCACCTTATCACTCCTGATGGCATTAAGCCATTGCCTGACAAAGTTCAAGCAGTTCTTGATTACAAACAACCAGAGACTGTTGGCTCTCTGAGAAAATTTTAGGACTGTTAAATTTTATAGACGTTTCTTGCCCAAAGCAGCTGAACAACAGTATCTTTTAAGTGAATTTTTAAAAAGGTTCTAAAGGTAAGAAGGACTCAAAGCCTTTAAACTGGTCTTCTGAGGCAATTACAGCATTTCAGAGGTGTAAACAAGCTCTTGCTGATGCTGCACTTCTTGCTCATCCTTCACCTTCTGCCCCGCTTGCTCTTCATGTGGACGCCTCTGATTATGCCATAGGAGGTGCACTTCACCAAGTTGTGGAGTCTGAGCTACAGCCATTGGCTTTCTTTTCCAGAAAACTTACTTCATCTGAAAAGTCTTACAGTGCCTACGACTGTGAACTCCTTGCTATCTACTCGGCTATCCGACACTTTCGGTATATGCTGGAAGCTAGAGATTTCACAGTGTTTACTGACCACAAGCCCCTCACTTATGCTTTTAGGCAAAAAAGTGACAAGTGTTCTCTACGGCAGATCCGTCAGCTGGATTTCATCTCTCAGTTCACCACAAATATTGTACACATTCCAGGATCTGACAATATTGCTGCTGATGTTCTCTCGTGTTTCTGCAATCACCTTCCCAAGTCAAATTGACTATGACTGTATTGCTGAGACACAACAGACTGATCAGGAGCTTTACACCTAATAGCATCTGGAACTTCCTTGGAACTCAAAAAGGTAACTTTTCCCAATTCGTCTACTGAAATTATGTGTGATCTATCAACGGGCACAGCCAGACCCCTACATCCCAAAACAGCATCGCCAAGATGTTTTCTCTGCTATGCATAATTTATCCCATCCTGGCATACGTCGATCAGTGCATTTGATGAAGCAGCGTTTTGTTTGGCCATCAATCTCATCAGATGTAGCTAAGTGGGCAAGACACTGCCTAGCTTGCCAAAAATCCAAAATTCATCGTCATACTAGATCACCTCTTTCATCATTTCAAGAACCTTCCCAACGTTTTGATCATGTTCATCTGGATCTCATTGGACCTCTACCTCCATCAAATGGCCACACCTATTGCCTGACAATGATTGACCGTTTTCGAAATGGCCAGAGGCCCAACCTCTCAAAGACATAACTGCTGAGACTGTGGTTGAGGCCTTCTTTCCTCTTGGGTGTCTCGCTTTGGAACTCCTGCAATTCTCACAACCGACAGGGGCAGGCAGTTTGAGTCCTCGCTCTTCAAAGCTCTTAGCAAACTACTTGGTGTTCAGAAGTGTCGTACAACTGGATACCACCCTCAAGCTAATGGGATGATCGAAGAATTGCACCGCCCATTGAAAAGTGCAATCAAATGCCATGCTACTGAGCGTTGGACAGAAGTACTCCCTATCATCTTACTAGGTCTACGAGCTTCTCTTAAAGAAGATATTCTGTGTACCCCAGCTGAATTAGTTTTTGGGACCACTATTCGACTGCCAGGGGAGATGTTTGACTCTTCCAAGCCAGACGATGATGTTGTGAATTTTGTTTCGAAACTTAAGTCTCACATGCAATCACTTCACCCTAAACCACCAAAACACCATGGCAAACGTCCAGTTTTTATCCATCCAGGACTGTTGGAAGCAACACATGTTTTTCTTCGCCGAGACATGTTACGTCGTCCACTTCAACAACCCTATGATGGCCCTTTCAAAGTCTTACAAAGGAAGGATAAAGTGTTTTTTCCTTGACATCAATGGTAAACGGGTATCTGTATCTATTGATAGATGCAAACCTGCCTTCTTTCTTAACACTGAGGACTTGCAACTACCTCAAACCAAGAATGAAACACCTGCTACTGTGGAATCTGATCCAACAGCTTCAACGCCTACCCAGCCATCTACACGTTCTGGTCGCAAAGTTCATCTTCCAACTAGGTATCGTTGACACTGGAAGGGGAGTATGCAGCGACCTTACAACTCAACATAACGACTCCAAAACTGAACTGAATTGATCTGTTATTCTTGTAGCGTGCCTGATTCACCATGTGTTGTAGTTTTTAGAAGTTTACCTCTTAATTGCTCATTTAATCTTTTATCTTTAAAGTTAATAAATGTTTATTGGTATTTAATTCAACCGTGTTGTAGTGAAGAATGTCTAACCACGCAACGCGGCAGGCGAATATGATCGTAATAAATAAAAGGTACAATTAACGACATCCTTCTTATTAAGAAAACATTCCATATCATCCACCAAAGGTCATCTTAAAAACCGTCGAGATGTGATAAATAAACGCATAATAATTAATTGCATTCCGAATTGCCATGAATCGAATAAAGGTAAACAGTAAATAAATGGCTACAGCAATGCAATTAATAACTCTTGGCTTTAAGAATTAAGGTTGTAGATTTAAACATAGTTCTAAGGCCAGTCAACATTCTCTTACACAATTGGACAGAAAGGAAGAGAAAATAGTGAAAGAACAAGTTTCTAAAAGAACTCTTAAGATTATAAACAGTACTTATTAATGAATACTTAAAATGCTGTAAGATAGTTTCCAGTATCAAATATCGTGTAAAAACATTGATCTACATACCAAAGGAAGAAAACCAAAATTCTAAATAAATATATAAGAAAACCAATGTGCACCTCAACTCATGGGAATGCAAACAGATTTCGCCAAATGCATACATATATATATATATATTATCCGTCTTAAAAAATGCAACACTGTGATAATTCGGCCAGGAGAAAAAAATGAAGGGAATACGCAGCTAAATATTCAAGATATACAGATGAACTGAAATTGCTTGGTGGTCACACGATTAAACTGGATAAAAAGGAAGAGTAATTGGTGGTTGTGAACCAACCGTTACTACTCTGTCGGTCTACGAAAAGGCGTGTGGAATACTAGACACCTGAACGAAAGACACAAAAAGCAATTCCGGCAAGAAGACAAATTTACGAGGGTTTAACTATCGATCTATGTATGGCTGGTTGGTTGGTCTTACCGTCGCATCGTTGCAGAAACGCAAGTAGAAGTACTGTGCATAAAATTGGGATCTGGTGGATAGAAATGTAAAATACAATAGTCGCGAAAGACAGAATTCATTTAGATGTACAACAAAACATATAGATCGACACATCAGAAAGAATGTGGTGGCAGACCCAGAAACAATTACTCCCGACATTTTGCCGATTGTGCAGAAGACATTGAATGTTTCAATACCTGAGAGAGCGGTTTCACGTCAATTGGCTGAAAGTGGCTTGAACACAAACCTCCTTTTGCAAGTACCGTCACTAACGCCAACTCACTGATGGGAAAGATTGTGGTGGAATCGAGACCGAACTTGATTGAATGGCACAATGTGAAATCCGCGATGAGATTCGGTTCTGCTTTTCTGATGTTTGTTACCGGGTGTGAATCTGAAAGCGTCGGGGGAAAAAGCCATTCCGATTACTATTGTTGAAGGTCATACCACTCGCAACAGTGGATAATGATTTGGGTTTGCAATCAGGCATGATGGCAAGTTTCCTCTGCTAATACAGTACTATCAGAGACATCTTGAGGACCTGGGCCCCTACGCAAAAGTAAGCCATGGGCCCTTACAGAAATGAAAGGCCATCTATGACTCTTAAAAATAGACGGTACGTAGTATACGTTGTCAAATACTCGTACAAACAATAACCGTCACAAATAAATGTGTATAACTTACAATAGCATAAACCGACTCGACCGCTTTCCGCCTTTTGACTAAAGGAGTAATGATGGTGTATGGTTGTAGGCCTAGACCTATACACATGGACGACGGTCAACACATGTAGGCAGTTAACATATTGTCCAATATTCCCAGTTTTTCCGTGGCTGCAAAATGGTATTTTCCAGTTAATGCATATGTATGGTATAGTATTACACACCAAAAATAATCCATGAAATACCCAGCCTTTGCAATTCGTTGTGGAAGGAAGATGTGCAAGGCAAACGAAATCAGCAAAAGTGAAAATTGATCTTATTCAGCTGTATTAATAATGGAGAGCATTTCTATCTAAAAAATTGTTGTTGACTCTTCCCACCTGAACAGCGATTAGCAGTAACGAAGTTTCCGAAAACGAAATCATAGAAGTGTAAGAATTAAATGCAGGGGCGTACTACCGCCGTATGAGTGATACGGGGCCCCAACACGTGTAACAACAGTCCCACTAACAGTTCATATCTGAAAAAGGGCCCCGAAGGAATTTTGATTCGGGACCCACTCAGAACAAGCTACGCCAGTGATTAAATGCGAGGTATTGAGAGGCCTAAAAATAAAGTAAGACTTTATTTTTGAATAAATTCTTTGAAAAATTTAATGAGGTACAGTTCACAAAATTATGAGCATATTGTTTTGAGTAAATCAGCTTCTTCAAAAAGTGCCCCAGTTTTGGTTTTTATTCTTTGACTTAGCATATCTACTAAAAAGAAGTATTAAATTGCTTAACGAAAATGAGCGTTTATAGGATCATGTAAGATGTCAAGCATGTTTTTACCTGATGAGAAACAAAAGTAGCGGCCTCTGAAGCAGCTAATTTCGCAAGAGAGGCTTCCTGAAAATAAAGAAAGTGGAAAAATACTTTTATCAGAATTTTAATTACAACCATATTGTATTAATTATCGAAATATATTGTGTGTGTTAAAAATTATTTATCAAATTTGCAAATATAAACATGTAAGTTTTCGAAATAAAAAAAATATATGGAAATTTTAATTTTGAAAAATGTTAGTTAAGTTTTTAGCGTTTAAATCGGTATTTATATTTCTGTAATATTTGATTAAGTCGGTGGTTTTTGATATGCTGTCTATCGGAATACTTAAATTTATGCACCTCTGGATGAGTAAAAAAGTTTTTTTAAATAACATTTCACACATATCTAAGTTATAATTAAGAATTAAATAACAGTTATTTTATTTACAAAAATAACTTTAAAAAATTGCTTTAAAAAGCTTTTTAAATATAAACAAGTAATATCAAAAAAAAATTTTAAGTCAATTTCTACTTAGATCAACAAAGAAAAATTTTATTTTAGCTACTTTTTATTAAATAGTTACAATTAGTATAAATATGTATATACATAGGACCGAATCATAACATTAATTGGTAATTAATTTTTATTAATTATCATTAAAGTATCGTATTGTCATCCAAAACAATCGTGTATATAAATTTCAGTGCAACTGAATACTTTAACACGTGAGAAAAAAACCTTTTCAAGTTTTGACACAAGTCGCCAAAAGGGTCGCCAAAAATGATGAAAACGGGGTTGTATTCGTAATTCTTTAAGTAATTAGTTTTAGTCAAAAAAGTAATTTTTATTAATTATTATTATATTATTGTATTGTCATCCAAAATAAGCCTGTATATAAAATTTCAGCTCAATTGAGCGCTTTAAAAAGCATTTTATTAACGATTGAAAATTCCACCAAGATAAATAAATATATAGAGATTGTGAGCTAATAGTAGGAATTGAAAAAATTCTTTAAATAGGACTCTTCATTAAAATTAAATACTTACGGGAAAATAATTTAATAATACATTATCTTTCAAATATCATGGTGACGATTATTGTGTGGGAATATAGTCAATAAATCTGATATCCGAAACATAATATGATCCACTTGAATATGAATTAATTTGACCTGTTAACATGGCCTGTTGAATTATAATTATACGCAGAATTTAAATTTAAGAAATTAAATGTCGTAAAAATATAGTGACTAAGAATTTCATTAATATTTACAATACTAACTATATTCGACTGAAATAAAACATTTTTAACAATTTTTTTCCCCTTCTAGGGTAAAACTTTCTTGAGTCATGACAAATTACTTGCTGAAAACATTGGTATTTTCCCTCGCAATATCTTCGCAAACAAAATTGTTTTAATTAATTCTTATTTTAGTGCAGGTAATTTTTTTTTATGGAGTTACATTTTTCTGTCAATAACGCAAAATTAGTCCATTAAATGGTCATGCGAAACTTGAAAATAAAATACCTTTGTAAAGTTTACACCCCTATCTCTCAACCTAGCAGCTTTATACGTCAGTAAGCGAGCAGCCTCTAACCGCATCTCCATCTCTGCTAATTTGAGCTAAAAAATACGAAAATTTCCTCAATTAGCATGATGTGTTATTCTAAAAATCGGGAAAAAGATTCTGCAAAAATGCTCAGTACAACCACACTTTACCTGGATTGCCTGCAGGTTGAGGATGGATGAGCCGAAGGCTTTCCGCTGAGCAGCATAATGAATTGCACAGTCTAAAGCAGCCTGCAGTTAAAAATTGCGCTTTAACTTTCAGTACTAAACATGTTTTAATAACACTAGCATCAGAACATTAAATCCTCTCACATTAATTTGAATAATCATGATCATTAAACACTCAATACGTGTTCCACTGTAATAATAACTCTTGGCTGTATGCGACTCAGTATATCGTTAAAAGAGTAAAACTTAAATTATACAATCCAATGTTAAATAAATTACGTTTGTAACCACCCTTGTTGTAATAACTGTAACTGACTCTAGGGCCGGACAAACCGGACCCCTGTCCGGGGCGGCATTTGGATCGATTTGAAATTTATATTTTTTTTAAAAAAAATTTGATATGTGTTTTCTGAAATATTATTGGGTGTGAATTTGGTATTTCATTTAACGTATCTTATTTTTTTTATTTTGTTCTCTTAATATTTAATGACAATTTTCTTTTAAGTTGAAACTTGAAGGGTTCTAAGTGGGAGTATATGTTAAATCATGAAATTTCATATGTTTGCACATCTTTCACTAGTAACTTTCTCTTCATCTCGAAGTGAGGTCACAATGGACATTCCTTTCACCCTTACGATGCCCGGTGTCAGCTATCCAAAAAGGGACAAGTGTATTAAGAGGTTTGGGTAGATAGAGAGCCACAGGAGTTGTTTTATTTCAATCCTGAGTGTAGTTACTATAAGTTAAAACAGATTGTGATCCCCACCATCAGTAGATTATTTTTCGAAGAAATTGACCTGCTTAAATGGACGATTCCTTCTCTTACATTTCACTCGTTTGAAATAATAACAAGTATTTATGACCTTAATTTTGAATTTTTTTAAGACTTATAAAATAATATATAGAGAGAGAGGGGAGCATCATTTTCCATTTTTTTTTCTTTTGCCCTGGGTGGCAAAACTGCTAGAGCCGGCCATACTGACTGTATCAAACAGCAAAGTGTCCTTTAGCGACCACACATCTTCAGTATAGGCCAGGTGATGAAAAAATGGGATCTCTATGAAAAACCGTACATGCTCTTTGCTCCCCCCCTTTTGTTAACGTTATGTGGTGTTCCCTTTTTAACTTAACTTTATAAATAATTGTTACATTAAAAGAGACTTTATTGAAAATTCCCCCGAATTGACCACTTATAGCTTATTCTCTATTGTACAACGCACTGCACACGTTAAATTATTTAATCTAATATAAAATAAATTACAATATTTCTATATAAGAAAAATTTATTATCTCATCTTTTTATTTTTATTCCGATTCGAACAAATTTGATTCCATTCAATGAGAAAGTATTATCTTTTATTTAGAATCTGTTATTAGCATTAAATGATATTGATAATACAATTTATAGTTATTTAGAGAGTAAAAAATAATTGAAAATTCTTTAAGATTGACCTTGGTATGAATTTTCAGTAAAATGCAATTAAGTGTTGAATTTTTAAAAAGATTCTTTAGTTAATAAGTTTAAAGTTTTATGAAAAGGATGACATCTCTATTAATTGGATATCTTTTATGCATGCAATTATGTTGATTTTATGCTAAGCATGTGTTGGCTTAAGTGTTGAATTATGAGATGTTTGAACTATTAGGATTTAAATCATGGAATTTTTTTAAGCAATATGTATTATTTTAGTGATAATAAGCTGGGAAGAACAAACTTCTCTTTGGAATATGGAATCTTAAAGTTTGAAATCTGGGGTAAGAGTTTTATTTAAATTATTATCACTTTGGTTTTTCAGGAACGTTTAAAATAAATTGAACAACACAGCTACTATTTCTGAAGCCCCTAGAGTTCACAAAATAAGAAATAACATCCACTGAATCATGTTAGATTTTTTTCATTAGGTCATAATGCTGCATTTTTATTTTTATCCTTTACTGGAGATGCATATTTTTCAATGAGTAATTCCAAATTTTATTGAGTATTGCACTCTATATTCCTTGAAAAGGATTCAACTAAAGTAACTAGTCATTTATGCTGACAAAGATATCTGAATAACATATCAATTTACATTTGAGAATCTTAGTTTTAAAATTTTTCTTCAATAGATAAAACAAGTATATATATATAATATATATAAAAAAAAATTAAAGTCAATTTCTACTTAGATCAACAATTTTTTTTTTATTTTTATTAATTAAAATTAATTTATGGATTAATATTTGAAAAAACTATATCAACATCAAGTATCAGGTTTAAAAAAAATATTTGAAGCCCAGAAAAGATTCGTTAGACAAACTTACTGGTGTCATCTGTTGGTTCTATTTCTAACTTCATCAGGAATAACGCAGAACAAATTTAAAATTAAAAAATAAAATTTAATTCTTGAATTAATATTTGAAAAAACTGTATTAACATCAAGTGTCATCCACTACACGTTTAAAAATGTATTTGAACTTCAGTGTATGGATAAAATGTATTTAATTAAGGATTGAAAGTTTGAACAAGATATAAATATATAAATAAATATATGGAGAGAGTGAACTAATTAGGATAGAAGGAATTGGAAAAAAAGCCTATTTTACCTGAGAGATTCCCAAAGCTTGTGCAGCGATGCCTATTCGTCCAGAATCCAAAGTCATCTGAAGAAATTAATAACAATATATATTATACTAGCACGTAAATTTGCATCCATTTGTACCAAATTGGGATATGTAATAAAATGTCATTTTTCTCGTACATATTTAGAATAATGGGTGAAATAAACGCAAAAGCCAATTTAGAGTTGACTTATTTTTAATTGCCTACATACAATTTTTAAACTGAAAAAGAATTTATAATTCTGCATTCCCAACATATGTTTTAAGCTTTTGGCAATTAAAACTGGATACATTTAACGTTTATAAAATGGAATATTACAATATTAATGATTCGAAGATGTTCATTAAAAAATTGATATTTTCTAGAAAACAGATGCCAAAATTGACGAAAAGGTTTTCTTACGTATTTTTTTTTCCGATTGAGATCCGACAAAGTCCACTCATGAAAATTCTCAATTAGTTCTTAGAAAACGTTGCATATGCTGATAATTTGAAGTTCTAAAATTAATTAGTTTCTAAGTCTTATGGTTTGTTATTTATTTTTAGCGTTATAAAAGAAAATCAATGGACTAAATTCATGGCAGTCACATGGTAAATATGAAATCATGTATTCTTCATTGAATTCAAAACAGATATGAGACTTGTGCTTGTTGTTTTATTTGTAAAATTTAAATAAATTTTTTCGAATTTAAAAGCTGGGCAAAAGAGATGTTCAGATATTAAGGTTCTTCAAGAAGTTTTCAATATTTAAAATAATTCTTATCTTTGTAATTTTAAATCAAGTATATTTTGTTTATGTGCGTTATTATTGTTAACAAATACGTACTTTTTTTTAAAAAAAAAGTTCTGTTAAATGCAAGAGTTAGCAACAGTGAAGCCCATGAATTGTCTTTATCATATGTGAGCATAATGTCGCATGAATTGATTGGTTGGAAACACGTGATTGCAGTTATCTTGTGACTGTGACATGACATGAAATTAGCCCAATCACAGTACTCTTAAAATTAAATATTAATCTGATTTCGAAATTCCCGACCCTCAGTGGTTAAAATAAAGGGTTCGTAGGATTACTGTTTTAAGAAAAAGAAACTATAAATATTCTACAAAAGGTTTTTTTTTTGCATTTAATATCGTAAATTGGCTCAAATTTCAAAAATTCACTCACAAAACTAGCGGATTCGCATATTCAAGTGCTGAATCAAAATAGATAATATATTTTATAAAAATGAATAGTATATAATTCTGCTTCATCTGTCCTGAACTATAATTAAAATTTAATTAAGAATTAATTACGTAGAGGAATCTCAATTATCCAATTATATTTAACATTATTTTTCGTTTGAAAGAAAAATTCACTCAGTTAATTGAATATAGTGGAGATAATATCCATCCAACATATCCTTTAGACATCCACTGCACTCGCTGAACTCTTTTAGAAGTATGAGTTCACGAATTGCTTGTGCTTTTTGAATTTATAAGTGTCATATTTATATCACTTTAATTCCAGAGGCAATATATTATCACGACAAAAATCTTACGTGTATTATTTATCCACTCCGACATAAGATAATGATGATTTAAAGCAATATTAATTTTTGCACAGGAACAAATTTTTCGCCAGCATTGCAATCTCAAAATTTGAGTGAGGTCGTACAAACATCCAGTGCATAAAATATTATCGAGATTTTCCTTCATAAATAGTTTTTACAATGGCGAGAACATCCGCTTATTCAAGATAAATATAATAATGAACTGGAAGAATCAATAGTTTATACCATTGCAATTTTGAATCCTTCACCAGTTTTCCCTAGAAGGTTTTCTTTAGGTATGCGACAATCTTCCAATATGAGATTGCAAGTTGATGAGCCTCTAATACCCATTTTGTCTTCCTTCTTCCCTCTTGCTATACCTTCAGAAGGTAGTGGTACAATGAAACAACTGATACCCTTGTGTTTTTTCGATTTATCAGTTGTAGCGAAAACCTAAAGGAAAAAAAAAAGAACAGTTGTAAATAAATTGATATAAAGTTTTTCATTATTGTAAGTCGAAAACCACAAATTTAGTCTTCCGTAGACTAAAAAGTTTTGTTATTGTCGTTCAGTTGGTTTTCATGAAATATGATTTGCGACGAGGCTTTTTCGCGTCCTCACACTAATCCTCTTGGGGAATCTTTGGAGCCAGAATTGAGTTATTTCAATCCAATCCTCTCAAGAAGAAACCGCGATATGCAGATTAGTTAATAGATATAAGGTAGCTTTAGTATTCGCGTGGTAGAAGAATAATAGCAGAATATTAGAAGAAGAATAGAATAGAAGAAGGAGACAAAAAGCTGAGATGCTGATAGCCGTGAGCTATTGGAAAGATATTAAATATAGAAGCGTAATTATAGAAGAGACTTTTTAGCGTGTTAAGGAATCTAAGGTAGAAAAAGATTATGAGGACAACTTCTAATAAAGATAGTGATTAGGATCTCAGGCGTTATTTGCTTAGAATTTAGGATTACGTTGTATCACTCCTGTGTTATGTTGATCAATATATTTAGACAATAATAATTCATTATTTTAGATTTATTATGGCGAATTTGGGTAATCAATCATTTCTTCCTACAAATCTAGGTCGCGTAGATGAAGAGATGATACCCCCAGTCCGGGGGTATCACAGATGGCTTGAAAAAGAGATAACTTTTTAATGTCATAATTTTGATGATAAATATTTAATCTTTTCTGAGAAGGATTCAATTATTTGAATTATTCCGACTCTGGCGGTAGGTGTGCAAGCCATCAGAGTAAGTATTTTACTACACATAAAACCATTGATCAAAAAGGAAACGGATTGTTGTATACAAAAAAAAAGATTGCGGATATTTTTTTTAATTTAATTATTTATTTATTTGAAGATAGATAAAATAATTCCCGTGCACCACAAGTATCCCACGGGCTTACAGAAGTAAGTAGTACAAACAGAATAAGATAAATAAAATGAAAGTAAATAACAAAACAAGAGTTACGAAATAATGAAGTAACAAAAACAAATAAGTTACAAAGACAAAAATACATTACAAAATAAAACAATTACGAAACAAAACCAGTACAATGGAGTTGCAAAAATAGAGAAAAAATGAAAAATTTACAAAATGAGATCAAGGAAGATACAAAATAAAGTGAAGAAAGCTTTATTTGAAACAAATTGAAAAAAAAATTAGGAGGCCAGTTGATTTTAAGAGCATGCAGTTTGGCTTTCAGGTATTTTCTCTCTTTCTTAAATTTTGAACATAAAAGGATAAAATGCTCCACACTTTGCTCTCCACCAACCTTCCCACAAAGGAAGCACACAGGTTAAATCTATTGAGGTACACTTTAAAATTACCATGGCCAGTAAGGAATTGCGTGATTACGGATATATTGGGGATATTTTTAAAAATAATAATACTATAATTATATTTGTGTTGAAGTATTATAAAATATTTACATTCCCTATTAAAAGTAAATATTTTTATCTTATTGTTAGTATATGATGATTAATACGAAGGAATATATTACTTCCAAGTCCTCAGATTAAATTAAACATTAAAAGAAATCTGGAATCTTTTACTTCTGACTAGTTACTTCTTTATCCACGATCGTTTTCGCACGATATTGTCGTATGTGACCCATTTTTCATCCCCAGTTACCATCCGTTTAAGAAATGGATCGATTTCATTCCGTTTGGTCAAGGCTTCGCAGATGGAAATTCGATTCGTCATGTTTTTTGGTGTTAATTGACGTGGCACCCAAACATCGAGCTTCTTTTTGAATCCATCTTTGTACAAATGGTTTAAAACTGTTTTATGGTCTATCTTTAGCTCCTGGGTGATGCTACGATTACTAACATGCCGGTCAACCTCGATTATTTCTGTGATTTTATCGACATTTTCGACGACGGGCTTGCATGTGCGAGGTGCATCTTTAACATCAAAAATGCCTGAACGGAATCGACGAAACCGAAATTGCACGTAATTAGCCATTACAGTATCGGCACAATAAACACCATTCACAATTTCGGCCGCCTGGCTTGCATTTTCGCCTTTATCAAAGAAAAATTGTAAAATGTACCGAATTTTCTCTTTGTTGACTTCCATTTTTAACACCCTGTAACTCACAACTGAATGGACCAAACAAAAAAGAGCAAAAGATTTTTTTAGTACGAAATGTCACCTTGACAACTAGTATAAATTTGAAATTGTTTAATCGATACTTCATGAGATATCGACACTACAGCCATCTACCGGAAAAATAATGGATTTCTTTTTCCCCAACCTAATATAATTATCAAATAAAAATTTATCATTAAAATTTTAAAAAATTGTCTTGATTTGAAGCAAATTATTAGAGTTAATTACCACAGCTGCTTCAGCTTCGTAACCGTTTGTAACCCAAGCCTTTGTTCCATTTAGTATCCACGAGTCTCCACTTAGAGTAGCGGTTGTGGAGGCTGCCACAGCATCACTTCCATTTCCTGTATATATGAAAAAACAAATTTTATAAAATATTTCTCCTTTTTAAAATATATTATTAATTGGCTTTCCTCGAACATATTATTGAATTAATAATCTTCCAATGTCTCTCTCTCTCTCTCTTGTAATTATGAGTAAAAACAGTGTACACACATTTCACTTTCCTGGTAAATATGAAAGAAATATAAGAAACAAAGTTTGTATAAATGATAGTGTAAAAGAAAGAGAATTTCATATTAAGACAGTTTGTATATTTATTTACAAATAATAAGCAGCAAAGTGAAAACCGAATTATAATGCAAAAACAAAAAAATTTACTTCATTATTTTTTTATATATATATACCGTAACACTTGCCTGCGAAAGTCTACGAATAGGCAATCATCTTCCATGTTTATGCTATAATTATTATTAAAATCTCGTTTCGGAAAATCAACATACTGCTTAGGGATTCTTCAAAATGTCTATTCAAACAACGACAAAATCCACTTTAAATTGAAAAAACAAGAATGACCACCAAATAAATCAGAGAGCACGTAATGACATCCAAATAAATGGTCAAATCTGTCATAGTTGAAGAATGGAGAAAAATAACCACAGCAGAGACTACTAAGCTAGTTGAATCCTTGCCAAAGATGTCGAGAGAGTTATAGATAGAATGGAATAGCTTAAAAAGTATTAACTTTCAGTTATAATCCATTATCGAAAAGGTTTTTTCCAGTGTACGCAGACTTTTGACGCTCATGATTTCTGTTGTTCTCAAGTTATAAATATTTTCATTAGTTTGTGTAATAATCAGGAGATTGTTGCTTATATTTTTTGAATTAACGACGTTAGAGAAATAGTAAAAAATAGTATTGATTCAGAAAAGCTTCAATTTGCGATCTTTGCGTGAATATAAAAGATGATTCTCTGTACGCAGACTTTCAGCGGCAAGTGTATGTATATATGTGTACCACGTCTTTAAAATGTAAAATTCAAATTCATTTAATTCATAGAATATCTAGATATTTTATGAAATAACTGATCCCATTATATAGTTAAGGAGGATAACAGATTAATAATTTCATACTTTACATCGTTATTCTATGAAATGACTGGGTATTCTATAAATTAAATAATGATAGATCTTTAAAATGAAAAACAAACAATTAGACATTAAAACAAATCCTTTGTTTCGTGGATGAACTGATAATAAGTCGTTAAAGTCTCTCGAAAAATACATCTCTTATTACGCAGTAATGAATAATTAATCAAGAAAGGATATGTATCACTGTCATCTTTCAAAAATAGTAAAAATCGACGTAATTAACAAGCAGGATCTTTTGAAATAAATCATAATTTCTTCTGGAATTCCCAACAATTAAACAGGAAACAATCAACACTTTTAAATCCACAATAAAACCAGGGGCATAGATACCGCCGTATTAATGATACGGCCGTAAGCTGGGGCCTCCCATACTACAGGCGCCCCAACATATGTAAGCAAAAAAAAATCATAAAATGTTAAGAAGCCCCGAAAAAGGTCCCCCAAGGAATTTTGATACTCAGGATTAGCTACGTCAGTGAATAAAACAAAATAAAAGTTCACAGAGTCAATGTTAGGTTATTACGAGTGTAGATGTACACTTTTCTAATGCTTAGAGGAGAGATCGACTTAAGGCCGTATCACACGTACATTTTCCATGTCACTTTTTCATTCAATTTTTTGCTTAGTCTGAGGGGAAAGGTTTGCCGTAAACAAAACGACATGCTCTACCGTCAGCCACCCTCTATCTACAGATTGAAAAACTACTCGTACATTTTTCTACTTCGGAAAACGAACATTCACAGTTATTTCTTTTAATTCACTCGTGCTTTTGTTGATGGGCGTAAACAGAAAGGGAACACCATCCTATTTAAAATATTATACGCCGTTGAAATATACACCATTATAGGCCATGTCTGATGCGTTTGACGAAATCGAAGCCGCCATCTTGTTTATGACGTAGGGAGCCTAAGAGCCTCATTGGCTGGAATTTCAAGCAACTTTTATTTGAAACAACTTTCTGAGCTCACTAGCACAAAGTTGTTCGAAAGCCATTGCTATGGCAACTGAGTAAAAATTGCACGAATTTGACGAAAAATTGCTCGAAGCGTGTTCGTGTGATAAGGCCTTTATGTGGCATTAGCCACACGCTTTTTGAGTGCAACCGCATTACACTGTGTACGCATTATAAAGAGTTTATACAATCCACTGAGTTGTTCTACTTTTGTGTCTTGTAAATTTACTCTATTGTAGAATAACTGCTAGCGATCACAATAAGTGTATACAATCACAATATCGCATTAAAGCAATGTAAAGCAAAATCACTGTCAAGCAATGATTCTAATGTTATTTCCTGCATTGTCTTCAAGCCTGGAAAGAGTTATAAAAGGCTTTCTTTTTTATGTAGTTCGAAATAATGAAGTTACTATCGTTGTTTTCAGAAAATTCGGATTTAATTTTTTATTTGAATAAATTTTTAAACTTTGAAATGAATGAAAAAAAATTCACGTTTCAAGTAGTTCGGAACACAAAAAGAAGACCGATTCCTAAAATTTTTTAAGTTTATGTTACGAAATCTTATTAAATAGCATTCACGATTCACTTAGTGTTCCATTGTGTGTGATTTATATTCGAAACAAACTCTTTAAATTTTTTGTCTGATCTTCACCATTTTTATAGCAATTGTTAACTTAAATTCATTAAAAAACTTTTGTCTAAAGTATTTTATATTGATATAATTAATATGATGTGTTGAGATATTGAATTCAGAAACAAAAATGACCAACTAACACAAACGATAATATATAACAAATTTTGCTGATATCTAAAAGTTTATGTTTGTACTTTATTTACTGACTAAAATTCAAAAATAAAAATACATATTTAAAAATTTAGTAATTGCATTGTTGCTATAGAAATACTCAGTTAAGTGTTCAATTTTTTTAAATAAATAATTATTTCAAACAGCAATATTTTACCTGGTTCACTTAAGGCGAAACAACCAACTCTTTCTCCATTTATAAAAGGATACAAAAACTTTTTTTTCTGTTCAGGATTTCCAAATTGCTGCAGGGCATTTATATAAAGAGACTAAAATCGGAAATACAAAAATAAAAACATGCATTATCTTTTTTCTACCAATAACATAAATTTATTTAATGAAATAAGTATTTTTTACTCAAATGTCCTTGATTTAATATAAATAATACTCACGCAATGAACACTCATAATGGTACCGCAGGATGCACATCCTCTGCTAATTTCTTCCATCGCCGTAACGTATGCCAAATTGTCCAATCCAACTCCGCCTTCATTTTCAGGTAGAGTGAGTCCAAAAAGTCCTAGGTCACCGATTTGTTTTATCTGGAATATAAATTTCAAATCTAATCGCAGAATTCAAATAAAAAAATTTACTTGGAAGATAGAATATTTCTTATTTTAGATTTCTAATGGTAGACAATTTATAATACCACCATTATTTCTCTTATTTAATTTTAAAATGTAGTTAAAAATATCTGTGAGATATTGTCTTCGATTGATTCATAAAAGTGCTTTCGCATAAAAGAATACAAATGATTACGTTACTTACGTTACTTATTCTACTTGAAGCATTCAACTAGAATTTTAAATGATCCTTCTTGGCATTCATTTACAGTAAAATACACACTCCTATAATGTATTTTTTCAATTATTCTTAACACTTCAGAGAAACGTATTCCTATCAAAATTTATTATTAGTATTGTAATAATTTGTGTTTTGTGGCTTATACCACTATAATCTAATTATAATTCCTGCATCTCGATTGAATTTTCTGATTCTTAAAGGTTAGAAATGAAGAATGAAAAAAAAATCTTTTGGGGAAAAAGAGTTAATTTTTCGATAACAAAACTGTTTTAGTTATTAGAAATAGTTGTTGAATTATAAGAATTCTATTAGTTGCTTACATTTTCGCGCGAATAAGCTGATAACCATTAATTTCTTGTGAACTTATGTATGAAACTATATATATTTTCATCATAAAAGAAATCTTCTTATAAATGCAGAATAGATTAAAACCAAAAGACTTTGAGCAATCATTAAATGTGTCAGACTAAATTTGAATTAAAGCAAAAGAAGATGTGAAAGCATTATCAAATTTTAATGGAAGTAAAACGCTGCTATTATCTCATTAAATATCTTATATGAAATGCGAAAGCAAAACTATAATGATAATATTAATTATTATCAAAGAAATTTTATATTATTTTCAGTTCGTTACATAAATGTGTTTTTTGGAAATGAGAAAAACGTATTATTTCTGTAAATTTATTAAATTTAATAAACGATTCTAAACTGCTTTATTTTAAATTTTTTCCCTAATTTTTCTTGTTTATGGAAAATGGAAGTTATATCACTGACATATAATTTACATATTTATTCACATTTATTTATAAAGATTGTTTTTTTCCAGGTATAGAAGTTTAAGTTGGCATTACTTTCCAAGATGGCGACCGATTTAACAGCTGTCAAGTGATTTATTCTCAGTTTGGTTTGGCAATTCATCATGAATAGACTCACGCCTAAACAACGCTTTCAAATTGTGCAATTTTATTTCGAAAATAATGGTCGCGATTTTCATAAGCGAATTTTGTTTAGCGATGAAGCACACTTCTGGTTGAATGGCTACGTCAACAAACAAAACTGCCGCATTTGGAGTGAATCTAATCCACAAGTGTATGTCGAAACACCGTTACATCCAGAAAAACTGACTGTTTGGTGCGCTTTATGGGCTGGTGGAATCCTTCTTCAAAAACGATGAAGGCCACAACGTTACAGTCAATGGTGATCGGTATAGAGCCATGATTACTAACTTTTCATTCCTGAATTGAACAATCATGATGTCCAGGAGCTGTGGTTCCAACAAGACGGCGCAATATGTCACACAGCTCGTACCACAATCGATTTATTGAAAGACACTTTTGGTGACCGCCTAATTTCACGTTTTGGACCTGTGAATTGGCCTCCAAGATCTTGTGATTTAACACCGCTAGACTATTTTCTGTGGGGCTATGTAAAGTCATTGGTCTATGCGGATAAGCCACAAACGCTTGACCATTTGGAAGACAACATTCGCTGTGTTATTGCCGATATACGGCCACAAATGTTGGAAAAAGTCATCGAAAATTGGACGTCCAGATTGGACTACATCCGAGCCAGCCGTGGCAGTCCTATGCCAGAAATCATATTTAAAATGTAATGCCACAAGATTATCTTTCGAATAAAAAAAAATTCATGTCAATCGAATAATACATCGTTGTTTTATTGCAATTTAAAGTTCTATACCTCTAAAAAAAACACCCTTCATTAGTAAATTATATTGCCCCAGATTATTATTAATACTTCATAAATAACGTCAAAATAAGAAAAAGAAAGAAAAGAAATTAATTGAGCTTTTTATAAATGAATAAAAGTAAATAAATAAAAATGAAAGTGTTTAATAAAGTCAAAAATGTGAACAATCACTTTTAAGCAAAATATTTATCGAAAGTTTTTTAACTATACTTTCAGAGAAAGAAATCAGAATCAATGAAATTTTTGCACCTACAAGTTATTTACGTATTAAAATATGTCACAAATATAAGCCTTCAAATTTCTTCGTCATTACGAGATGACATGCGAAAGTATTATTAGTATTAAACTTAATTCGATGAATGAACTTCTAAAGGTTTCTGTGATTTATTTTGGTAAATAAAGACAACTGTTGCTTCTTTTTATAGTTGAAAATCGAACTTAATATAAGCCAAGTGGCAAAGCTTTTATTCTTTATGACATTGAAAAATTACACATTAATTTAACAACGATACAGGTACTAGAAATATTTTAAATACAATTACATGCATGTCAATAAAAAAAGAAAGTTATTTGTAAAATTTATCTTAAATTTCAATCGTATGGTAAAGAATATTATGAATAAAAATATTTAAAATTATAAAAAATTATGTTTTTCCTAGCATTTCTTTTAGCATTGCATTTTTTTTTAAATTTAAATTTTATAAAAGATTTATTTGACTGTTATTATAATACAGATATTTGAATAGAAAACAATTTTTCTTACAAATACAGGATAATAGGATAGCTCCTATATTAGATTTCAAAAATTGAAATTGAAACATTCTGAAATTAAAACATTGCTGGTTTCCTTATTACTTATTCATTTAAAGAAATGTAAGCTATTATATAAATATGGTTTAATTTGATAGATACATTATATTTAACAAAAAAATTTCAAAAATCCCATGCTGTAGATATCTTTATGCTAGTTTGTGTGATATGTTTTCTAGCCTAAATTATACATTTACTAAGAAAAGAAAGGTTAAAAATCGTCTGATTTTCATTTTTAAACACTCAGGTAAATTAATATATGACATGATTACTTTTAATAATTCACATTGCCTATAATTTCCCAGTCCAAATTAATTTTCCTGAAATTTACAGCTAATTTTTTTTTTTAGAATTTTGGTAAAGTTTTTTGTTCAAAAGATTTTTTTAAAACTTAAACTTTTTAGAACTATTTTTTTCCGAACATTATAAAAAAGAAAACCAGAACCAAAGCACTATGATACAAAAAAATCACATCCTATCATACAAAAGACTTAAAACTTCATGATTATCAAAAAAAAAAAAAAAAAAAAAAAAACTGTGTTAATATAAAGATAAAAAAATATTTGCTTAAATAAAAATTAGAAATATTTTAAAGATTTTCCATAAATTAATTTCAATAATTTCAAAAAATTTCAAATTATTAATTGATTGAACTTGGGAAAAATATCATTAACAAATGAATAGTTTGTATTATTACTTGTTCCTTTGGAAATAAGTGCTCCTTGTCAATTTTTCCGGCTACAGGTCTTAATTGCTCATCCGAAAACTTTCTGCAGGTATCTTGAAGAATTTTGTGTGTTTGTGGAAGACAATAATTATTTGAAATTTCTCTGACACTTGATACAACCTTGAATACATTTTGTCCTAAAAAATAATATCGAAAATTGAAAAAAAAAGAAAAGAAAACTGTTAAGGCTTCACAATGATAAACGTCATCACCAACTGAAGATAATTCACAATAAAAAAAATTCAATTTGTGGGATATGTATGTAAATTAACTTTTATTTAAAGGGGCAGTATATTATAGTAAAACGACGTTTTTGTAAGATTCTATGTTGCTGTCCTATATCAGATTTCACAAATTATAACTTGAATGACCAAGAGCATGCGAGGGAAAATTTGATTTAGGAGTTCATACATATAATTAAATTGAATTAGAATTAGAATATGAAATCAAATAAACTTCACATCATATTTTTAAACGTTGAGTTAAAACACTTTTAATTTTGGTGAGATTCATTCCTACAAATTTGTCCAAAAATCATCACAAATTTTGTCAGTAGTTTTCATTATATTTAAATCTAGCAAGTCTTTTTTTTTGTAACAAATTTGGAGGAATTTAAAACAAATTATGCTCACCAAAATTTATATATATATATAAATATCTTCTGAGTGATTAATTTAAAATATTATTAATACGTTCCTTAATTTGTTTCTTCTTAAAACGAATTTCTTTTTTAAGGCTAATTTTAAATCGGTTTTAATTGACTGAATATGTCAAATATATTTTATCTACATGTATTTATATATTTTTTATTTTTATAATTTTCTTCAATTAACTTATCTTAAAAAATAAAATCAGCTTCTACCCATCTTAGAAATGAATTAAAAAATATTTGTATAAATGTTTCGTTTGTAAAATACTAACACGTAAATAAAAAAAAAACATTACTTAAAATTTTTGTATGCATTTATTTTTTTTTATAATTTTTGGAGTGTGAAATTTTTATTTTTAGATAGATTAAGCAGTAATCTCTCAGCTAATCAAAGGAGATAAGTTAAAAAACAAAACTAGCAAGAAACTTTTAAAAAAAATAACTTACTTGCACGATGCAGCTTAACAACAATATTTCTCACGATGTAAAATAATACTTCTTGGCTGAAAGCTTATCACTAAAAAGTCGGAAGAATTAAAGCAGATAAATTCACTCAGCAGATAACGACTATCTTCTATTTTGAAAGAATCTTGAATTAATTTCTTTTATTTTTAGATTTCAAAAGCTACTCATAATAGTTATCTCACATTTTCTTTTATCTTCCACGCAACACAATATTAAAGAAAGAAACTTTTATTTCTTTCTATGTTAAACCTTTTCTATTCACATCTTTGAAACATTATCAAATTTTTCAGTTAATCAATTAAAGAAAATTTATATATAATTTTCTTTTTTATTTTTAAAAATTCTATAAAAAAATAACTATTTTAAAATTTAATTCACACTTTGCATAAATATTATTTTAAATGACTTAATTGAAAAATAATCATAACGAAAATATCAAATGCAAATAAATAAGAATCAATTTCATTAAAATATTTTTAAAATTAAAGGTAATTAATATATTTAAACACTTACCTGATTTCCTGGGGAAAATTGAAAAACCTAATTTTTTCAGTATGGGATTCATCTTTTTGCTAGTAAAGTTTCAACTTCCAATGTTATTCTTGCAGAAAGTGCATTACCACTCGGTACCCAGGCTGGTCAGCTAATGAGGCTAATACATAGAAGGCATGTCAGATATTGACTAGTGATAAGATTTAATGCAGATACTATAAGAATATTGCGAAATCTAAGAGTTGAAAAGTTTACTTGTTTCATATCTCATGATCTAATTCTATCAGTTCTTAAATCTGTTACGTAACTTTCAAGTTATTCCCCCCCCCCTTTTCAACGAAAAAATATATAATTTTAACTTTAAAAAATGTTTAGAAAGTTTTATGAAGTATTTTAAAAAATGCAATTGCCTCAATTAAATGTTGCGTTTTATTTACTGTATAGCATTAAAAATATAATTTTATAGCATAAATTTATCATTAAATCCAGCTTAAAACGCGCAATTATTCTTTCAAGCTGCAATTTTTAATTTTTAGGTATATATGCCGAATAACGTGCATCCCCTTTTTTTACCAAGAAGCCTGAAATGTACTTGCTCTTTTGTTTTGAAGTCATTTATTCGAGGTATTATTCCAAGTCTTAGGAAAAATAGCATGCTTCTAGAACCACAACCCTTTTAGTTCATAAGGAATGTCCTTTCTCTTAAATAAACAGTATGTAGAAGTCTAATTTTGTACTGCACTCTCTTCTTTTCTTTTTTTTTGAAGCTGTCTTTTTTTATAGCCAAAATATAACACGCACTCGTAAATTTTGATTTTATTTCTTTGTGTTAAAAGCGCGTGTAATACGCCGTATTTTACAGTATTTATTTCTAAAATCATCCACCCACAGCACATTTTCTTATTAACAAACTCAAAAAGTATATAAATGAAATAACATTATTAATAGGATAATTAATACAACAGATAATCCTGCGGTGTAAGAGGAAAAAACTGCATGCACTTTATTTGCATTCAATAATCTTTATCAGATTTTGTTATTTTATTCAAATTTATGAAAAAAATAAGTACTGGGTTCTCTATTAAAAACCATTTGTTTTATGTTTTATATAATTTACACAATAATGATTTTATATGACTTATATAAAATTAGTTAAGCCAGTTTTGTTACTGTTGTATAAAATGCAGTTTATTAATAAAAGTTTAAAAAATCACTGTGTTATAGATAGCTCTTCCTCGCAAGACTTTATTTAGATAAGAGAACAAGTAAATTATCTGAATTTGAATAGCTCACTTGTCGAAGGAGAAATCATGAAAACACGATGAACGCACGTGAGAATCCACGCAGAAATTGATAAATAGCTGTATCAATTTTTAAAGTGAAAAGAACTTGTAAATATTTCCTCTGAGGAAAATCATTAGCATAAATATCTAACAAAAGCAAATCACAGCTATTTGCTTGGCCGGGGGGGAGTCTCCTTAAGTTAAAAAAAATCAATGAAAAGGATCAATTGTATTGCCATTTTAAGCGATTTTTTTCACTTATTTCTTTTCACTCACACTTTTCTACATATTCAATCTTTCTACCCTTTCCCTCTTTTCTTCACCGAAACATCCCAAAACAAAAAAGGCATTGCAACAATTTTGGCTAGAATCGAGTAGGAGGAGAGGTCCCGAAGCCCTCACAAGAAATATTTGAAGATTGCGTAGGAATCAACGTAACCACTCTGATTCCTACGCTGCGTCATTCTATGTTCTCAAGTTGTTTAAATTTTTGTTAAACAAACCAATTTTTTCACCGGCTTTTGGAAAGTGAATTACAGAACTCTCGACTGCAAAAATCATCCCGCTAACTTCTTCTGTGCTTGAAGTTAATTAACTTTAAAAGCGCAACGTAAGCCCTTTTCTCCTTTCGTTAAAACTCATCACTTTGAGTGTAAAGATGACAATCAGGACAAGAGTTGGGCTCCAAAATTATGCTGCACTACTTGTTACAGTATCCTGACCAAATTGCTCAAAGGTACCCACAAATTTACTTGTTACCCGTGGTTTGGTACGAACCTCGTTCTCATATCAGGGATTGAACTTTACCATTCGTTCTGATCTCCACCGTCGACTTCTGGAGCAAAAATAGTACTCTATTCGGTATTCTCATATCCCTTCAGGAGATCCTCGTAACAAATCATTACCAAACCAACTGGCCATAAAAACCTACACCGAAGAGTCAAAACATTGTGAACACCTACTCAATAATGCGTTGCACCACTTTTGGTTTGCAAAACAGCTGTAACTCTCTTGACATGGATGCCACAACTTCTTGGCAGATGACAGAAAACAAGTTGTACCAAATCAGCATTTCTCAAACTGTGGGGCGCGTCCCCCTTGGGGGCCGTGACAACTCTACGAGGGGGAGCACGAGCATATTGAAAAGTCGAAAACAAAATTTTATTTAATTAAATTTGTTTGTGTACCTTCAGTAAATTAATAAATACATGCTAGCATAATAAAAAATAAATTACGCATTTACGCTGATATATTGCACTTATAAATGTATTAGCTGCTACAGAATGTATTTTATAATTAATTTAACAATACTAAGTTAAGAACAAGTTTAATAATTATCAGTGACCCCCCCCATGGGATTCTCATATATAAAATTACATACAAAAATTAATACTTATATTGATAACTAGTTCGTTTTATAATTAATTTCTTGACTACCAATTAAAAGTTACACGGTTCGCTTCACAATGCCAACCGTTTTCCACATAGGTGCGCGTATGTGATGTATTGGTGGGAGGGAAGAAATATAAGCAAAAATAATACCTGAAATAAGTAAATCCCTTGCAAGCAGTGTCAAAGTCCTTTTATTGCATTCCAAAACCTTCGGAATAGTTTTATGGATAGCAGTGCACAGAAAAGATCGTACTTCGGAAAGACGTATATATACATCCGGGGAAATTAACGCTTTGATATAGCGAGACGTTTTTATGCGTCGTTGGCACTTAAGAGATTAAAGTCGTATCGTAGTTTTAGTGCCAAAGTATGGTATTATTAAATTCAATACATTGTTATTGCATGAGAGGGGCGTGATAAAAATTATGATTGAATATGGGATCGTGAACCTAGAAACTTTGAGAAGCACTGTACCAAATGCCTAAGCAGTGGTAAGGCAAAGTCAAGATATTCCGACTTGGAGGTGCAAGATCTCTGAACTTCCTTTCTATGAAAGCCCAAATATGATCTATTGGATTAAGATCCGGCGAGTTAGGTGGCCAGGACATTAATTGGAATTCATCATTATGCTCCCTCAACCACTCTCGGTCAATTTGATTCTTGTGACATGGGACGTTGTCTTCCTGGATCCATTTCCATTTGGAATCTAGTTTCAAAACAGAAGCCATGTGAAGGTGTAACTGATCCGCAATTATGCTCATATAGTCCGCAGCTTTCCCGGTCTGTTCTACTATAAATAAAGGTCCCAGAGACACGCCCCTGAGAGCATCACCTAAACCATAATGCCGCTGCCACCAGCCTAAATATGGCCTGCTGTACTTGGGAGCATCAACTGTTCTCTTGGAAGATGGCGCACCCTCACACGACCATAGACGTGATGAATGAGAAATCGGTATCCATCCGATTAGGATCTTTCTCCTATCCATGGCCCAATCTCGATGTTCTCAGGCTCACTGTAGGAATATTTGATCAACAGAAACCCACTTGTGGGACGTCTGCTGTGCAGTCCCATATCCACTGTGTTTCGAAACACTTGCACCAGGACCTGGATTGTATTGGGGTGTCATCTGAGCCACTGTCTGGCGCCGAATTTGCTTTACCCAGTGGGAATGTCTTCGGCGTCTTTTATTTTGATGACGCGTGGATGTCCAATAGCTTGGGGTCTACAGCTGGTTTCCCCACCATTTATCCACTTTGCATGAATACTAAAAATGGTTGCTCAAGAACAACCTACTAGCCCTTTCGAGACGAAAGACGCAAACGCGTGCGTATCGCCAAGGCCGGAGGTTTCTGTCACGAGTGTCACTCACAGGCCGGAGGGTTTTGTGTAGCTAAGCCTAACTCTGTGAAAGTACCGAAACTTGAATGTGGTATTTAATATAGTTCTGTAGAATACACAATAAACATATGCTTTCTATATTTTGTATTTACATACTCCATTTTTTTAAGTAACTTTCTGCTCAAATACAACTTTTAAAACATTTTTTTTCATTATTTATTTATCATTAATGATTCTTAACACTATATATTTGAAATCTAAAAATGTTACTTAAAATTCTTGTTTTGTATGAAAAATTTAAAAACAAGGATAAACACAAGATGTTTCATATAATTACGTTGTTTATTTACATAAATTATTTCTTGTTTAAATACATTTTTTACATCTTTTATATTCATTAGTTGTGTACCATATTTAAGTAATATTTTACATAATGCATTTCAAAGTTAAAATTGTTTTTAGAATTCTGTCAGTTAAACACTTTCTACGCTTCGACATTATAACAAAAAAAAGAGAGGTTTCGTCTACAAGATTTAAGTGTATAATAAAAACTAGACTACGAAACGAAACCCAATCCTCTAGAGAAAATAAAAAGTAAGAAAAAAAAGACAAAATTTTGTCTACCAGATCTAATTATCCATTCAACACACTAGACTTCAAACTCAAATCAAATGCTTTAGCGAAAATAAATCTTCCCTCTTCACTATAAACAAATACTACGAGCACATTTTAAGATCTGTCATAAATCATTCAATTCAGAAACATTCCCTTCACCTTATGTTTATAAAACAAAAACCACGTGCATGTGAGTAATATTTCTCTCATTTCAAGTAGAAGGTCAGATCTCCATGTATCTCAAACCTTATAGACATAGAATGCCATCTTTTGCCTAAAACCTGAACTTATAAAACGTCCCAAATGCCTGGAGCACGGGGAAGTCATTCGGCCTACGGAGAAGAAACACGCTGTCCCATTGTACAGTCATTCGGCCTCTGGCGGTGTTTTGCGATGGCTCACATTTGGGACGTTCGTTCCGAAGGGGTTAGTCGTACTATTTCGGATGTACTCGTTCCGATTCTTTTGGTAACTTGGATCAGAAGCCTTTCACATCACTCTCAAAAGTAAGTGCAAAAACGATTTCTTACTTTTTTCAGTAGCAGTTAAACACCATTCCCTCGTAATACACATATCTCGATCCCTCCCCGTCATCCAGACGAATTCATTGAAAAATGTGCGGATTTTTATAGTGTTTTGGCTAGACAGTGTGTATTCTACAGCCAGATACGGATTTGGAAGACTTCGATCCACAGCCGGGACCATCAGTGTCCCCTCATGATGATAAAAAGAATCCAGATGATTTAGTTCATGGACAACCTTACCTTATTTCTCAGCCAGAATGGGCTAAATTCATATGACGTCACAGTCACATGATAACGGCAACCATGTGTTTCTAGCTAATCGTTCAAAAACTCATGTGGCGTCATAATCACGATAAATGCAATCATCTATTTTCAGCTAATCAGATCCTGCACTTCGTTGTTGCCAAATAAAGTTTTTTACAGAAATTTTTTTTAAAGTAAAATTTGTCATTTTATTTAGAAATACATATATAAACAAAGAAATTTTTTAAATTTTAAAATTTTTTTGTTGAAATTTCTTTTTATAACAGTCGAACATCTTTACCAAAATAAGAAGTTTGAAATTTTATCTAAGTTTTACGAATATAATAAAAAATACAAGCTAGTTTAATGTCAGTTTTGAATTCAGTGTTAGTTTTTTTCATGTGAGTGTCATGAATTTAGTCCATTGAATAATCTCGTCCAGGATCTAGAGTTATATACTTTAGAGTGTATCTCAAATTCTTGGATCTCGACTTCAACAGTGGTGTTCTAGAAATTCAGTTGCAGGTGCATCTACCAGATGCTGAGTAACTTTGGTCAAAATAAGACTAAGACGTCTTTCAAGATAATTCTTTTATTCTACTGAGGATGGCACATTAAAATACATAAAAGATAAACGTTCGGCAATCGCCGAGCGTCCAACCAGTACTCTGAATATATTCGTCAGCTCGCAGACTGACGTCACAAAAACAACGCCGCCTAGCGGCACTTTTATTTCACTTCATTTTGCAACATCCTCCCCCCTTGAGACTCGCAAAGAGTCTCAAGCACATAACAAATTCTATTAAATAAATCCAGTCTCTCTCTCTTTGGTTTCTTCACACATCTCCCGGATGAAGTATATTTTTTAAATATTACCTCATCGGGTGACAGAGTTTCAGATACAGTGGGAATTGATTCCTCCAGACCCCTTTGAAGATTTTCATTTGAGCGTATCTCTAAAGGGTAGATACGCTGTATTGGTCGCAACATTTTTCCGTGTTGAGTTTTAAGTCTAACCGTTCGAATTTTGCCATCTCGCCCTGGAATTAATTCAATAATTTTGGCTAATGCCCAGAACAATAGTTTTTTGTTATCATCTCCAACTAAAACTACTTCTCGAATCTGAGGATCACGCGATTCCTTTTCATTATGTTTCTGTATAAGTTGACTAAGGTATTCATTCCTAAAGCGTTGGCGTAGATCTTTTAACAGCTTACTCTGATATTTTATTCTTTTGTTAAGGCTGTTCGAATTTAATTCTTCAATATCCTCAATGTTTGAGTTTTTATTACTGATAAGAAACATGCTAGGTGTAAGAGGAATCAATTCTTCCGGATTTTCTGACACATATGTTAATGGTCTACAATTTATAATGGATTCACAATCACAAAGCACAGTATACAATTCATCATATTTTAACACTGATCTACCCAAAGTACGCTTTAACAATTCTTTTACAGTGCGGACCAGCCTTTCCCACCAGCCTCCCCACCAAGCTGCAGTAGGTGGGATAAATTTCCATAATATTTTTGGAGTTCTAGTTTCTTCCACTATTTTGCTCCAATTCAATTTTGATAGATCATTAAAAGCGCCTCGAAAGTTAGTTCCGTTATCGCAATAGATTGTTCGTGGCCGACCACGCCTAGCAATAAAGCATCTAAGGGCCAAAAGAAAAGCATCAGAAGTTAGGGAATTAACAAGTTCAAGATGAATAGCACGGTATACCGCGCAAGTAAACAAAGTTATCCACACTTTTCTTCCATCTTTCAAAAATAAAGGCCCCGCCAAATATCTATTCCTACGATTTCAAAAGGTGCACAGTCTGTTACTCGGTCTGGTGGTAAAGGCGTTGGTTCGCTTGATAGGGATTTAACTTTAAAGCGTTTACAGAATAAACAATTATACAGAACATTTTTTATAGCTTTCCTAGCTCTAATTATCCAATATCTTTCTCTTAACAAACATTGCATCATTTGAATTCCCGCGTGACAATTTTTCTCTTGTACATCTCTAATTAATAGCTTAGTAAGTTCACATTTTTCTGGTAACAATATTGGGTACAAAAATGATCTTTCATCATCTCGATTAAGTATTTTAGTTTTCACCCGTAAAAAATACCTTCATCATCTATGTAAGTCTCAATATAATTTGAAGATTTCGCATCAGGAAGGTAATAGCTCTGAACTAAACGAATTAATTTCTTTTCAGAATTTTCAATTTCTGATTGTGAAAGTTCAGAATCCTTACATTTTCCATTCAACAAAGTACAATTATTCACAAACCTTAAAATCCATGAAAAAACTCTAATCATTTTATTATAATCAGATATAGCATACAAATGCCAAGGAGGTGCGTCTCTTGAGAGATCAATATTTACCACTTTTAATTTTTTCCTTTCCAATTCTACTTCCTCCGAATCGCCAGGAGTTTCTCCAAGAGGCCAATATTCAGGGCTTTCTCGCAATCACAAAGGTCCTTCCCACCACCTAGAGATAAGCATTTGCTGAGGAGAACAACCACGCGATAATAAGTCTGCAATGTTAAGATTTCCGGGTACATGCTTCCATAAATGACCTCGAGTTAGTTGACGAATTTCTTTAACCCTATTTTCTACAAAAACGGACCAACTCCCTTTTTCCTTTATCCACCAAAGGGCTGTAGTAGAATCGGACCAAAATGTAATTCTTAAGTTCGGTAAATTAAGCGCATTGACAATAGAATTCGCAAGTCTAGAACCGATGCAACAAGCCATAAGCTCCAAACGAGGTATACTCAAAGGCTTTAGAGGGGCTACTCTGGCCTTGGCTCGAACGAGAGTAACCTTTACATCTGATTTAAACATTGATCTCACAAAGACGCACGCTGCATACGCCTCCTTGGAAGCGTCAACAAAAACATGTAATTCAGAAGTGGAATTAATTATCATACATCTTGACAAAGTAACATCTTTCAATACATACAAATCTCTAAACCATTTTAAAAATACATTTACATCCTTAGGAGACAATTCACTGTCCCAAGCAATTTTCATTTTCCACAAATGTTGTATTAATAGTTTCGGAAGCAATGTAGCTGGAGTTAGAGAGAGAACTTTACGATTTTGGAATAGATTTCGTTTTCATTTCTTTTTCAGAACACATTATTTCAAAGTGATGGTTATTACAATGAGAACAATTTAATTGATTTTTAATATTACAGAATTTACTTAAATGACCAGTTTTGAGACAGGAAAAGCATGCCCCTTTTTTTAACAATAAATTTTGCTTAACAGCTATTGTCATTTTCTTTGCTGAGTAACATTTTTCACTTGGATGCGACTTATTACAAAAATTACAGTTTAAAATTCTCTTACCTGGGTTGTCCATATTTACTAAAGCTGCTGCTGTCGTCGTTTCTACCTTATTTACCTGTGTTGCATGATAATCCTTTTTTCGTGGATTCTGGTGGAGGGTGAGGTCGGTCCGTGCCAAAAGAACCATCTCCTCTCCTTTCACCTCTTGCCGAAGAAAGTTCATTAACTGTTCTAAAGAACGGGATCCCTCGGATTCTGTTTGATGATTTCTGCTTCTTTCCCAGGCGACCAACACTTCCTCAGGCAGGCAGCTCTCCACTAAGGGCGTCAGAAAATCTCCGTATTTATCTTGAGTCTTCCCCAAGCTCTCCAAGGATCTCAATTTACTTTGAAGTTCATCATAAAGCAAGGGTAAATCTGTCTTCGCTCTTCCGGTAACAGCATTTTTCATAACCAAATTTAACAGGTCTCGAACGTAGATTTGTACTAATAAGTCTTCTCGTCCAAATATTTCTTTCAGTTGATCTATCGCCTTTGGGTAATTTGCAGCAGTAGCAGGGAAACTTAGTACTAATCTCTCTGCTTTGGACCCTGGCTCCATCGATTGTAACAAATACTGCATTTTATCCTCTGCCGCAATTCCTCTATCTTCATGTATCTTTTGAAATTGGCTCCAAAAGGTCAAATACTCTTTCGCCTCTCCATTGAACTTTTTTAGTTCGATTTTGGGAGTTTAAATTTCCTTGATTCTTTATCGCTCGGAACAGTACACTGTTGCGACTTCAGTTCTATTTTCGTAGTAAACTCCCAGAACTTTTCTCGGTAGATTTCAGCATCTTCCAAATCTTCAGCGAATAAATGCTCACCATCATCAGACAACAACAATGTTTCTGAAATCGCTTTCTGGCAAGAGTCCATTCTCGCAAATTTATCGTTGAATTGAATTTTCAAAACCGAAAGTGTCTCAAAATTGCAGAGTTCCTGTGCTAATTCAGATTCTATTTTCTTCAAACAATTAGAAAAAGCCGTCCTCAGTCCTTTTCGTTGTGCTTTTAAAGCATTTATATTCATTTTCGATATCAAAAATTCAGAGTTCAACTAAAATATTCAAATCCAAAGTACTCGAATCCTGTCGCGGACGCCACTATGTTCTAGAAATTCAGTTGCAGGTGCATTTACCAGATGCTGAGTAACTTTGGTCAAAATAAGACTAAGACGTCTTTCAAGATAATTCTTTTATTCTACTGAGGACGGCACATTAAAATACATAAAAGATAAACGTTCGGCAACCGCCGAGCGTCCAACCAGTACTCTGAATATATTCGTCAGCTCGCAGACTGACGTCACAAAAACAACGCCGCCTAGCGGCACTTTTATTTCACTTCATTTTGCAACAAGTGGAATCCCTTAGAAAAGGATGTAAGAATCTCTTCTTATTGGACCAGACAGGCAACCTTCAAATTACTTTTTTTGGATGATTAAGGCCTAGGAATCTGTTTTAATTCAAAGGAATTGATGATATAACTGAAGATGTCATGTGACCCAGATAAATGGAAACTCTTTATAGACTCATCAAAGATACACTTTCAAGTTAACCTGTACCAATCGGAATGATTTCCTATCAGTTCCAGTTGCATGCTGGGCGCATACGAAGGAAACTTATTGGGCAAAACACGAAGTGGGGGAGCTATTTGGATCGGTAATGTTGTGTACAATGGATTTTCTAAACTTTCTTATGAGGGATTGGGGAACTTTCTTCTTTACTCTCTTTTAGCTAAAATTGTTGATACATATTTTTATCATTTTGCTGAAGACAAAGAGGAAGCTAAAAGCTGGAACATGTACTAGCTAAAATTGGTGATACATATTTTTATCATTTTGCTGAAGACAAAGAGGAAGCTAAAAGCTGGAACATGTAAAAAACGAGTAAAAAAACACGAGAAAAAAAAGAAAAAAAGGATTATTTGAAATATCTTTTTTTTTTTGAATTTCAGGGAGAAAATCTCCCCTAACTTGCTATAAATGATCCCGTTTTAGAACCTTTTAGCTCTGTAGCTCATCAGAAGACATTTTACGGTTCAAATAGCCCCTCTCCTCTCTAAAGGAATCCATAAAATTACCGAACAATGATAAAAATAGGGGATAAAGTGTCCCGAGGAAGCGGTGAATGACAGGCCAAAATGGAATTAATATTCGGATTCAGGAGGTCATTTTACATAAGAATGAGCAAAAATGGTTACAGGGCCCGATTTTTTATGCAAGTAATTGCGTAACTTACAGCGTTAGAAACACCATCAACAATAAGCGTGTTGTCAAGTGTTCCTCACTGGGTTGCAAATACATCACGATGTTGAAATGATGGCAACTCAATGGATGAATGACAGCGAATATCATTCATTTATAATCCTTACTTCTTTCTATTATTAGGTAACGGGACCATGGAGAAGAGTGAAGGTCCCTATTAAAAGACTGTGGGCCCTCAGTTATTATCATCACTGGCGTGGACTGCGGTAGCCCAATGGTCAAGGTATCGGATCATGGCAGACATGTCATGAGTTCGAGCCCTAGTACCACTAAAGACCCGCCGTGTAGGGCAGCGATGCACGTTAAATCTTTCGAGAGCTAAAACGTTCTCCCGTTGGTGTGGTGTGGTAGTTAGGAGAGGGAGTGCCTGCTCAGGTGTCATCCACCTCACTTGGCCATGGTTCAAAATTACGTGGTCTGTCGCCAAAAAGCCCTCGTGTAGCTGAACAGTTCGACACTAATATTCACTCACTCAATTACTCAATCATCACTGGCGTGGTTAATCCTGAGTGGACCCCGTATCAAAACTTCTTCGGGGCCTTTTTTTTAGAAAAGAAAGCCTTGTTAGTGGTACTGTAATTACACATGTTGGAGACCCTGTAGCTTGGAGGTCCCGTATCATTGATACCGCTGATACGGCGGTAGTTACGCCTCTGATTATCATACAAGTCCCTCATTTGATAGATGATCCAGTGAATGACAGAGAATATTATTCACTGATAAATTTCACTTTTATCTATTATCAAGCGATGCAAACAAGGATGAATGCGGAGGCTTTTTTTAAAAAAATTATGCTCTTTCAGTCATACTAGCCACATAATTGATTCTACTTTTTTGAAATGGCACTATGTTTGATCACTGGACACATTCTGGGTATATTTCTAGCAAATGTGAAAAGAGAAAGAAAAAGAAATATTGGTTGTAGAATTTGTAATTCTGCAAGCGATGTAAAGGGCTTTTGCAACGTTGTTACAGTAAAATAACGTCCAAATATATATCATGTGATGAATATTCTTCAGTCTGAAGAATATTCTTATCATATCCTTGTAACTTCAACCTTCATCGAACTTTTTCTCCATAAAACAACGTAGAAATCACTTAAGGTATCCGACTACCCTAAAACCATGATTTTTTTCAAAAATTGGCAAATTTTTTATGACTTTATTTTATAGACCATTTTATTAACTTAATAACAATACCAAGTACTTTATTTTCCCTCCACTAGAACAAAAACTACAAGCGTTTTAGTAAAAGCAAATGCCATAACTTTACACAAGATGTCAAACTTTAATAACTTTACACAAGATGTCAAACTTTAAAATGCGTTTTACTCGAAATGTGTTTTTTTTTTTCGAAAAACTCAAACGGGGACCGCGATTGCTCAAAAAGTTTTGAAAATAATTAGCTGGAATTTTTTGCTTATGTTCTGCATAACAGTTGAAGTGTTTTAATCTTCACAGATTTATCAATGACTGTTTTATTTCAAAATCTGCAGTTCTTTATGTGAATATAGTCAATGTTTTTTTAAGAAATTTCGTATAATGACTTAGATAAAGTGTTCTAGTTTTTGTAAAAATTAAAATATCTCTTATCGTGAAGGTCACATCAAACAGGAATAAAAAAGTAACACATCAAAATTGAAAAATTGAGAATTTGTTCATAAAACCTTTGTACAGAGCGGGCCCCGTTTATGTAATTTTTCGTACATTTTTAACAGTTTTTTCCCATTTTAATAATAATAATTTTTTTTCTTTTACCAATTTTAGAATATTTTCCTTAAAATATACTAAATAAATATAAAAATCACAAAAAGATCTGCATACCTCCTTTTTTTCAAAAAAAAGTTGTCGCAAGTAGTCGGATACCTTAAATGAGGTATTATGGTGATAAACCAGTAGATTTGTACCCTGTCATGGATATGATTTGGTAACAGATTTCCTAGTGACTAATGATTATGTTTTTAATAGCACTTTTAACAGTAAATAAAAGCAGTCTTTCTCCGTGTATATATATCAAAGAAAACACAAAATTCTTCGATTTAAAAGAACTTTGAATATTTTTTTCTGTTTTTTTAAATTTTCATTCTTTGGACATTTGCATCTCTTTTGCAGTTTTGTTGTCTGTTGGCTATTGTTACTACCTTTTATTATTAAGATATGTGTATTTATTATGAATAAGTATATTTGTACTTTATATTAGAATTTTTAATTCGTTTCTACCCTGGCGTAACAATTTGGTTCTAGATTTTTTTAATCATTTACTTTTATAAGAAAAAAAACCCCGCATATATCCTTATTTTTAATAAAAACCTTTTTTAAAAAAATGTACATTCGCGTGATGGGATAAGGTGTGAGGAATAGCAGGACATGGAAAAATTATGTTTGTATTTTTTAAGACCCAGCTCTCGCCTTCATGCTGGAACACTCCACTTTCCAGAAAGGGCAGAAATTAAAAAAAAATTTTTTCCCTATCATTGGAGTTAGTATAATGTTAATAATCAAGAGAATGTAATATTTAAAGATAAAAATATTTCAGATCTCTTAAAGGGATAAGAATGTTTGACTCGCGCAAACTCTCAAAATCGTGCGGCTGAGTCTTAAAGGGATATACACTGCTCAAAATAATTAAAGGATATTGTGGTTTTAGGTGGATCTTGTGGCTGGGAAACTTTTTAGCTGATTGATACATGGTCGACAGACGTAGTAGGTTATATGAGAATAAATTACACATGTTTGGCAGAAAAAAATGCATTTTATTGCGCATTTGTGTACAAAAGGAAAAAAACGCAATTTGTGCATATGAGAAAAAAAGAATAAGAAAAGGTGTTTTCTTCAAAGGAAATCATTTTCAGTAGGGGTTATGGTTTCCACGGACGGCCAGCAACGTTCAGCACCTTTGAGGCATGGAGTCAATGATGCTATTAATCACGAATTGGGGTATTCTGTCCCACTCTTCCAGAAGAGCTCTTTCCAGTTCTTGGAGAGTTTGTGGGGGTGGTTGGCGGCTAGTAACTCGTCTTCCTAGAGCGTCCCAAACATGCTCTATTGGATTCACGTCTGGAGAACACGCTGGCCATTCTATTTGTACGATTCCTTCCTCGAAAAGGGAATTCTCCACGAGGTTAGCACGATGTAGCCTGCTGTTATCGTCCATTAAAATGAAGTCATCTCCGATTGCTGCAGCGTAAGGGACTACAATAGGTCTGAGGATCTCATCCCTATATCGGCGAGCAGTCAGAGGTCCATCTCGAATGATGTAGAGGTCTGTGCGCCCGTCAATGGAGATGCCACCATACACCAACACTCCCCCACCCCCAAATCTGACACTTTCGTGTACGAACGCAGGATTATTCCTACTGCCACGGTCCCCCAAGATGAAAATACGCCTATTATCCGGATGAACAGAAAAATGGGACTCGTCAGAAAAAAGAACATTGCTCCATTCATTTTTCCTCCAGTTCACATGCTCTGTTGCTCACTCCCTGCGATCGCGACGATGCCTTGATGTTAGTCTAACACATACCAGCGGTCGACGAGCATACAGACCTACACCATGGAGCCGGTTTCGGACAGTCTGAGTTGAAACCCTGGTGTCAGTAGCCGAGCGAAGGTGTTGTTGGAGAAGAGTAGCGTTCATATTTCGGTGTCTCCGAGCCGTTAACATTAAATAACGATCTTCATTGGGCGTTGTTGCCCGTCTACGACTTTGTCCTGGTTTTCTGCCTGCACTTTCAGTCTCCAAAAAACGGTTCCAAATCCTGGAAATCACACTTTGTGACACTCCAATGGCTTGTGCTACTTCGGCTTGAGTTTGGCCCCCTTCTTACCTACCAACAATTTTCCAAGCTTCTGAATCGGTTACATGACTTCGCTGAGACATCGTACTCATCGAAACAAAGCAGTCACTGAAATACTTGTCTTCATTTAAGTTGAAAGTCAAATTTCATTCGCTGCCGCTGAAGCGACGTTTTTGACGTCGAACTCAAAATTAGCATACTCCACAGTTTGAAAATCAGAAAAATTTGCATTTGTGATTCTCTTCTTCCATTTTCGGCAAAAGAAATTCGCTTATATGTTTATTTTATATAAAACTTACAATATCCTTCAATTGTTTTGAGCAGTATATATATATATAATGGCATATGTGTGTGTGTGTGTGTGTGTGATAACTATATACTTTTTTAACAATATTTTTGTATAAAAAAATTAAATTTTAAAAGACAGCGGGTATATTCGGTGAATAATTAAGAAATTTGAATTCGTTATTGTTGTCACAATAAGAATTTTTCGAAACGTTATTCTAAGTTTTAGAATGTTCTGATGCGTTGAACTATTAATGTACTACTGCAGCTCTGAATCAGTCACACAATCACAGAAAAGAAAAGAGATGACCAGTCAATGAAACAATTTTTTTACCTTGTTCTATCCTTAGAACTAAATGTTTACATAAAAGCTGTACCAAAAAATAAAATCAGAATAGAATGATAAATATTTACAATGAGGTCGATAAGGATGCTGAATAAGATGAATCTGATAAGCTTAATCAGATGTGTTTGGATCGGAAAATTTGTAATGAAACCTATGTTGAGATAAAGGCTTTCATGCCGAAGTGTGAACACGATGAGATAAAGTAAATTTTTAGGATGACAATAGGATCAGAATTTTTCTTCTTAGTTTGAGTCACAAAAGTTGATCTGTTACAATGACTTTCCAAATATGGCTAGCAGGGGCGTAGCTACCGCCGTATCAATGATATGAGGCCCCCAAGCTGCAGGGGCCAAAACATGTGCAACTATAGTACCACTAACAGAGCTTTCTTTTCTATAAGAGGGCCCCGAAGGAGTTTTGACATGGGGCCCACTCATAACTAGCTACGTCAGTGATGGCTAGACTCTTGGGATTATTTTATTAATATGTAGTACTGATTATTTAATAACTGAAGTCAAAATTTTCCAAATTCATTGTTTAATATGTCAATGGTATTAGTTAGAAATGATTAATGAAGATTATATGAAAATACATCATGATGATAAGTCTTTGAACTTGGATTCTTCATTTGATTAATGGGAAAAGTAATTTAAGAACACGTTCTTCATTATAGTTTCGATGATAAACGTTCCTCGAAATGTTCTTTTTTAGTCAATTATAAATATTTGTTCCAAATACTGCTTATTAAAGCTTCCTTTTACAACAAAAATCCCGAGTAAAATTTGTTTGGCTTAGAAACCAAACCAAATGTTTCTATTTTATTCATAAATAGAGTAGTCAAAAGTATAAAAATGGAACATCTGAATAACTTTCGCAACTCTCATCAAAACTGGTCAAAATTGATATCGTTCTAAATTGCTTGAAAGAATTTAAATTGAGTTGTTAATAAATAAATTAATTAATACAGTTATTTAATTTCTAAAAAAAAATTTTGACTTCTAAAAAATAGGGGGGAAGCATTACAAATGCATGCTTTTTTTCATTATGAACTGTTTTCTTATCATAATTAGCCTAAGTTTCAAATTTTAGGAAATTATGTTTAAAAGATTCTGAATTATGGATGGGGGAATGGATTCCTAATGTAGAACGAATTTTTAAGCAATTGATAATAATATACAACTTCTATATACTCTACATTTTTAATATTTTTTTAAGATTAAAAAAATGAGAACTGATTTTCACCCAATTTTAAAATATGAGAAAATTGAAAGAAATATTGTAATTATTAAAAAAGAGGAATTGTTAAATACACAATCGAAAAAAGATTCACGTCAAACGTATCCAGATTTTTAAGTGTTTGGGTTCCTAGCGTCATAAATTGCAGAAATTTTAAATTTCACACGGTATGCTCGAATTATTTAGGAAATATTTGAAAAGGAGGTGACTTTGTGATTTTCTTACAGTTAGGACCCGTATATCACCCTACATTTGTCTACAATGCACTGCTTTAAAACCAATTAACTATACTAAGTTATTAATTCATTTAACACCATGATTTAGTTCCTTTTATCTTAACAAAGATATCAAGCTTTGGAATTTTTTTATGACAATACATGAAAGTGGTAAGAATTAATCATTCATACCTTTCTAACAAATGTGAAATAAAAGAATTAATATTACATCCAGTAAAATAAAAAAAAACTGAATTTAATTGCAAAATAATCATCAATAGATATACGAGGTGTGGCTATTAAATAACGAAACTGCCGTTGTAAAAAGTTTTATTCTTATTTTATACATAATTATTTATTATCGCCTTCAATGTACACCCCTTCTCTATCCCTGCAACGCTCCATGCGAATTTTCCATTGTTGGAAACAATGCTGGAAGTCATCTTTTGTCAACTCCTTCAGTACTCTTTCCGCTTTCTCTTGAACAGCTTCCACGGACTCAAATCTTGTTCCTTTTGATGCAGATTTCATCTTAGGGAACAGATAGAAGTCACATGGTGCCAGGTCTGGCGAGTAAGGTGGATGCTCTAACACTGGGATGCTGTGTTTGGCCAGGAATCTCTTGACAGATAACGCGGAATGAGCTGGCGCATTGTCTTGGTGGAAAATCCATGATTTTTCCTTCCACATTTCGGGTCGTTTTTTTCTTATTCTTTCTCGCAGATTGCCAAGTACCTCAAGGTAGTAATGTTGATTGATTGTTTGACCTTCAGGAACCCAGTGAAGGTACACAATTCCATGAATATCGAAAAAACAATCATCATTGCTTTAAATTTTGACTTGCTCATTCTTGCTTTTTTAGCTCTTGGTGAAATTGGAGTCTTCCAATGCATGGGTTGGCGCTTTGTTTCCGGATCATACGTAAAAAACCAGGATTCATCACATGTTATTACCTTTTCCAATAAATTTGGGTCATTTTTAATGGCATCCAAAATGTCAGTACAAACATTTTTGCGAGTTGCTTGTTGTTCAAACGTAAGAATTTTTGGCACCATTTTGGCGCACACTTTTTGCATGTTCAAATTGTCATGTAAAATTTGTCGTACACATTCTTTATCAATGTTTACAGTTTCAGCTATTGCACGAATACTCAATCGACGATCAGACCGAATCAAACTAGCAACTTTTTCGACATTTTCATCCGTTTTTGACGTTGACCTGGCCGCGAATCATCTTCAACGTCTTGTCGGCCATCTTTAATACGTTTGAACCATTCAAAAACTCGTGCACGGGATAAACATTCACTGCCGTACACTTCTTTCAGTAAATTATAATTTTCAGTAGCGGTTTTTCCACACTAAACAGCTGACAGTCAATGGCGGACTACGCATGCACACTTTTGCCTCCGCAGCGTCAGTCTCGTTATTTAATAGCCACACCTCGTATCTATATATAAATGACATCATGTTTACTTTGTAAGATATCTAGCATTGTCATCACACATTTCAAAGCAATACTGCATATACTTTAAACACGATCTTGCGACATCGTCCTTTACATTAATTCTTCCAAGTATTATATATTCTTTCTGAAACATCCTAAGACCTTATCAAGATCTTTTTGAGGGTTTTTTGAAGTAAAAAGATTTCTTGCGCTGAAATAACACGTCCATTCTTTCTCAATCCATCAAACAGTTTTCAGATATCTTTGGCATCAGGAAGATTGCGAGATTCATAGCGAACAATTTACATAGTTCCTCTGAGCTCTTGTGCCAGGAGTCTCGTATCATCCGGCCCGTGGGGACCTATCATCCGGCCCGTGGAGACTTTTTTATCTAGGAAAAAAGAAGTACGGATATATATTTACATGCATCCTATAAAGATCAGTTAGCACTTAAGTGGACGTTATGTTTTCCAAGCGATCACTATTACTAGTGTGTATTAAAGATTGGGAATATCTTTAGTGTAACAAGAATTTTTCGAATATTCTGAAGAGGAAACATTAAACGCAACAAGCTCTCTATCATAAGTGAATATATTTGCAAATTATATTCAAATAAACTCCACTTAAAAAATAATCAAAAAAGTTTTTAAAAATTGTTTCGGGTCATTTGTAGCAATAATAATTGCGATGAAATTAATTGACATAATCGGGTTTTTTGAGTGATAATGAGTACAAGATGCTTTCAGTTTCCCCGTTTATTAATGTTGAAGTCCTAATGACTTTATGTTGTTGCCAAATGATGGCTGAGAAGAGGAAAAGTAAAGTATACGATGAGTGTAGGCAATTTCAAGAAGAGTGGAATTTGAAATACTTCATCGAATCCGGCGAGAAACCAATGTGTGCGGTATGCCACTAAATCAAGGCTGCGATGAAGTTGGCGCCGATTTAAGCTCATTTCGGGCCCTGGGTGCAGAAGATCTACAGGCCCCCTTGGCACTGGAAGATCGAAATTTATTACAAGAAAATCTGACCCCTGGACGCCTGCCCCAAGCGCCCAATGAATAAACTGACACTGGATGAAAGAATACAACCTGTGCCGTCAACATCGAAGCAAAAAAGAAAAATACGTTCAATAGGAGGCTAAAGTGCGTGCCGAAATATTTTCTGAATTACAAAATCAACTGAAACCTCAGAGGACATTGTTCAGTAAATCCTCAAATGGAAATAAATCCTTTACTACGGCTAGTTATAAAGTTGCTTACATTCTGACTAAAAGTGGTAAACTGCTTAATGATGGCGAATTAGTGAAGGAATGTTTGGTGGACCTGGCTGAGGAGATTTGTCCAGAAAATTTGAAAGGATTTTAAACTGTAGCTTTGGGTGCAAATACTATTGCCCACCGTATTACAGACGGGGTGAAAATACTGTGACTAAAATGGAAAACATGCAAGCAAATTTCATCATTTTTAATTTGTAATGGAGGAGTCGCTGAACAGGTGAAATATTTGCTGACATCAAAAAAATTAGCTGATTATAATTTGGGCTGGATTAACCTCAGTTGCTTGTTTATTGATGGAAAAAAGAACATCAGTGGCATAAAGAAGCCCTCATTCGGACAAATGAAGTAAATATTCCACAACCAATGTTCTTGCTCTCTATTATCAGGGCCGATCCTAGCCGGTGTGCAGCGAGTGCACTGCGCAAGGGCGGTCAAAACAAGGGGCGGCCGCACATAGTTCTACACTGCTCAAAACAATTAGAGGAGCAAGCAAAAAAGTGAAGAAAACCGTGTGAGACTGCCACGTATTGGCATACAATGCATAGTACACGCGCATCAATGCGAAATACAGAAAAAAGGCGTAAAAAAATTTGGAATTAAGCTTTAATTCTTTGAAAATATGGAAAAAACATGAAAAGATAATTTAGGGCAACAATTTGGTTACATGTAAACGATAAAAAAAATATACTGTTTAGACATGATGCATAAGTTTTAATAGGGCGTGTGGTCTCCTCGAACAGCTAAGACTGCTGCACACCTGTTTGCCATGGATGCGATGAGGTTATCGATCAGACTTTGGGGAATACTGCTCCACTCCTCAAGAAGTGCAATCCAGGTCAGGAGAGCACGCTGGCCATTCCATACTCTGTATTGTTTCAGCTTCAAGCATGTTCTCCACCAGATGAGCTCTATGCGGTCAGGCATTATCATCCTGGAAAACAAAGGAATCTCCAATGGCTCCAGCGTAAGGGATGACATGAGGTCGAAGTATCTCGTCTGCATACCTTCGGCCCGTCAAAGTGCCATTCCGAATGATATGCAGGTCCGTACGTCCGCCTATGCTGATTCCACCCCATACCATCCAACCAGCTCTTCTGTATTGTGACCTTTCACGAACGAATGCGGGGTTATTTTGAGTGCCCCTGTCCCTCCATACAAGAACACGTCGGGTGTCACACTCTAGACTGAATCGGGACTCGTCTGTAAACAGCACTTGGCTCCAATCATGTTGCTCCCAATCTCGATGTTCAGCAGCCCATCTTCTTCGCCGCACGGTGGCGTGGGGTCAACGGAATGCAGACCATTGGCCTACGTGCATAGAGCCCTCCCTCATGAAGCCGATTACGTACTGTTTGGCTAGACACCCTTCGTCCTGTTGCCAAGAGCAACTGTCTTTGCAGCTGCGTAGCATTCTCTGTTCTGTTTCGACGGGCTTTTAACTGTATATACCGGTCATCAGTTGATGTAGTGGCGCGTGGCCGACCTGCCCCTGGTCGACGTCTAACATTTCCTGTTTCTTGGAATCGATTCCACAGCCTTGCAACAACACTTCTGGCGACTCCAACAGCGTCCGCGACACTACGTTGTGTTTGCCCGGATTCCAGTCTGCCTATAACACGCCATGCCATGGATTCCGGTAAATCACGTTGTTGAGACATTCTCAAGTAACCTTGTCTCAAAAAAAAAAAAAAAATACTGCGCAATCGAATTTCACAGTTACGGCAATAAAACAGACGTTTCTGCAACATCCCGATTTCTGCCCTTATCTCCTTTTTCTGGTTTTTGACGTCATGAACTTTGATTTGCATATAAAGTTTTCTCCTTCCGTTTCCTGGTAGGCTTTACATTATGGATGATTAATTTTATGTTACTTACTGGTATACATCTTTGCTTACTTTTGTTAAAATCATGTGCTCCCCTAATTGTTTTGAGCAGTGTATCAATCAAGCAAAATTTTGTACAATTTCTCAAAATAAAGCTTATAATAAGTCGAATAAATATGCTGAAGTTTAAATAGTTATTGAAAAATCAAAATAAGTCTCGATTTCCCGATAGCATAGCATAGTTAAAAAAAACAGAATGTTAGTGCGCAGGGTGTTGGTTCACACACATTGTCCATTAATGTCTACTTTTTACGAGCATCCTTTATTTGATAGCAAAATTCGGGAAAGAGCTATACCGCAATAGAATTGGATTTTTTTTTTTTTTTTTTTTTTTTGCTTATCAGTGACACTGACAATGCAACGTGGATTAATACAAAGGCGTCTCAAAATTGATTTTTGCAAAAGCTGCTTTTCGAAAATATCTAATATGATTAATATTTCCTAAGACATAGGAAAGTTTAAATTCAATGCGCATTTGGAGAAATTAAAAGTTTTCAATTTAATAATAGCCTTACGATTAAGAAAAATAAAATAGAAGAAAAAAGTGATTTTTTTTCTGCTCTGGTTTCACAAAGCTCATTAATAGCCCCTATTTTCCTTTTTAGTAAAAAAATGTTATACTTCCATTAAAAGGTAGTTTCTTGTAATTATATTTGTATAAAAATACTTGAGAAAAAATTTTACAGCTCATTTTGATTAAACAATTTTCATTACAAAGCCTATTTGAAAAACACTTCAATATTCACATAGTATTATTAATGTCAGTGAAGTTTACCGAAGTTCTAAACATTATTTTATGTACTATATTAAAAAGAGTTGTGGGTTTTATGCGTTTTTTTTTAAATCCCAAAATGTAACAAGATGCCATATAATCAAATTGGTGAATCAGAATAATTACAATATAGCATTAAAAACAATAATAAAAGAAAACATATTAAAGACTAATTATGATCTACAGCGCAATACGTTTAACGCGCGAAAACGCTTAAAGTGAAATATCGGGTAACACGAAATATTACAACAGTCCCGACAAACTGCTATGTATTTTAATGCATCCCCGCCCCCATCTTAACACCAAAGGATTTCCCTTCTGAGAATGAGAAAAATACGGAAAACACTAGAGATTTCAAAGAGGTGTGAAATGAAAGGTGGTTTGGTATTAGTTTTCTGTTTTATTGGACTGTCCTACTGTATCAGCGGAAGAATTTGTTGTAGTACATGATGATAATGTGTGCATAGCCCCGATCATGACTGACAAAGACATTTTGGAGTTTTTCAAAGCTCAAAAAATATCATTGGTACAGATTCTGACGGTGAAAATGAAATGAATAATGCAGCTCCTCTCTCTGTTCCCAAGTGATCAGAAATGAGGAACATCATGAAAAGAAAATATGAGTAGTTATTTAGATGTGCATTCCATTGGTGAAGTGAATAACAAAATGTGGACGACATCGAATGATTTCTGGACAATTTCATTATAAAAAAAGATAATGCAAAGAAAAGTATCAGATTATTTTTCCAAAAGCTCAATAAATGTTTTGTTTTTCAAATAACTCGATAATTTTGTATTAAATTTCATTAATTTCTTGTGAATATTTTTATTTCATTGATATTTATTAAATACATGCATATATACATATTTATGTAAATAAATTGTACTTTAATAAGCTTAATTTCGTTGAATATGTATATATATATATATATATAGGTATATATATTGCAGTATCCTTTAATGCGAAAAAATATTCTCTATATGGTACAAGAGGAACAAGGCCCTTCAGTTTCGTGTTAAACGATTTTTACTGTACATAGATCTGCCCGCTTACATGTATACTAGCTGAAGAGTAATTTCGTACAATCTAATCCACTTAGCCCCTTACCGTGTGTCACCGTTTTTACTTTTTTCTTAATATTAGCAGCATTTATCTGTATCTATCGGTTCTTCATAACATCTCCTGTAAACATCACGTTTAAGACTGAATTGATGAAGCCGTGTTGAATACTTTCTAAATTTTTAGCCTGATACATTCATTTATAAATTAAGTTTCAAAATTGTCTATTGTTGTCGGTTTTGGTATACGGCCAGACATTCTTTTATTTTATTTGTTGCTCTAAAAATTTCAGCTATATTTATTCATTCAACAGGTTTAAATATTTTTTAAAAAACAATTTAAAAACATTTTTTCCGCGTTTAGAAATTGGCTATAAAAATGTAGGGAATATAATTTGTTTATATTCACGTAACTTAGAAATAAGTTTTTGATTGAGCTCTTCAATATTGTACATGATTGAGTTAGGTATAAATGAAATAAAGACCATTAATAATAATAAAAATGATCTTAATGATTACGCTTAAAAAACTATTTTTTTAAATCAATTCAACGAATTTTTGGTATACTATTTGTGGCTAAGATTTAAAATTTTGCTTTCCAGATTTAACGGTAATTTGTAACAAAAATTAATTGCTATTGAAAAAATATTTAAAATTATTTTTTCCTGGTTTTATTATTTTTACCTTTATCTTTACATGAATATTAAAAATTAAATGACATTTACCAAACTACGAAAAATCCCTTTAAATTAACGTAGAGGAGAGAAGAAAACAATTTGTGTGTGTGTGAATTCCAAGTGGATTTTTGTATTAAAGATTTTTAATCTAAATATCGAACATAAGCACTCTTAATATTACGAGCTAAAATCCATTTCCTTTTTTACCAGCAAATATAAAGTCTTTAACACGAGATAAAAGTTTTTATTACATCAACACCTACGCTGCATTGTAAAAGAAAGAAAAAAACTCTCACTTTACACATGTAGGTACATGTGTGCGACTCACACATTCAATCTCATCGTTAGTGACGCTGCCAGTAACATTGGTGAAATTTCTGGTTTTTCTTTATATGGTACAAGAGGTATGTAATTACTTTTCTGAGTGCCCTTATTGATTGGATTTACCAAAAAAAAAAAAAAAAAAAAAGAAAACACGTGAAAAGTCTAACTTTAAAACCGTTACGGGAAATAAGGAGTGAAAGTCGTATCAACGCTATTAGACCTCTTAAACAAGACCTAAAAATATTATTACCACTTTAAATGCCTTAATTGAAGACACCATCAGACGCAGGAAAAAAATTCCAACACTTAAATTTGTGTAAAATTTTAATTTGGTATGATTTATCAAGAGTTAATGAACTAAGTAAATTGCTTCAAAATCCTAAATTAAGCATTGTGGAATGCATTGAAGGCTTAGATAATCTTAAAAAATATTTAGTTTCCCAAAGACCTGATGATAACTTTAAAATATGTGTTGATTCAATAATAACACTTGCTAGAGATTTAGGTATTGATCCCAAATTTCCATCTCGAAACTCAGGAAAAGGGTCTATTTATTTGTTTATGAGGGCAGTGATGAACCAGCTCCAAATTCCTTCCAGCAATTCACGATCTCTTCATCTAGTGGACGATTTTCCTTATTATCTGAGTGCTATTCGATATTCAGCTTTTTGTATGAGTTTCACATCATCTCTGATGATGGTCTCATAAAAGCCTGAAATGTCCGAATATTACGTCACAGGTACAGGAGAAAGGAAGTATTGTGAAAGATATACATGTTATATATACAACCCTTTAATGAAATGACTTAATTCCAAGATATTTTTTTCAGGTAAAAACAGCTAATTGAGATCGGCAGGTAAAAACAGCTAATCGGTATTTGCTCGATTCCAAATCTTTCTCAAGCAATGCGAATTTTGCAACTTTACCTGTTTCTCTAACTTCAGGGTTAAGGGGTTTCAGTAAATGAAAAATAATTAAAAATTACTCAAGGAATAATACGACGCACAAAAAAGGCTTTCAGATGTAGTAATCATCTCTGTTGAGTCTGAAATCTCAGAAAAAAATCGATTTCACCGAAACTATTGATAAATTTTCGTCTCAGAAAGCCAAAAAAGTTGTTCCATAGTTAATTGTTAGGTAGTCTTTGTAGAAGGACTGATTCACATGTATTTTTTGCTTCACGAGATTTATGCTTTAGTACTTTGTTTTTATTGGGTAATATTTTCTGAGTAAATACAGTCGCTTTTTATACTTCTAATTATAAAATGTCTAATTTTATTTCAAAGGTTGTATTTTTTTTGTTTATTATTTAATTAAAGTATTTTTTCGTTATTTTCACCTATTAGTTGGCCAAAAAGAAAAGAACAAAAGCTCAAAGTAAGGTGTAAAATTAAAATTTCGCAATTTCTTTTATCATAATAATTTAATAAAAAATAATGTGGGAAACAGATACTCACAATTCCTTTCAACTTTTCTTTATATGCTGCGGTATTGTGTGTTGCTTTTTTTTAATATTTAAAAAAAAAACAGTAGTATGGTTTTCTATTTAAATATTTCAATCAACATTTAAGCTCTTTGCGAACTATTTAGCAAAGAATTCCAAAGCAATTTAATAATAAAATTATTTAGAACTATTTATGTACGATGAAATAATATATTTGCTTAAAAAACCTACCAAATATTTAAAAACTGTTTTTTCTCTTTAATTTAATATTTCGCCATTTCCACAACTGTGTTAACAATATACGTTTTGAGGAAGTTTAATGACAGAGTATATATATATATATATATATATATGGCAGGTTTGAAAAGTTTAGATTCAAAATTAAGGAAGTAATAAATGAAAATAGAGCGAACTCTTTACCATCGCGTAAGGATTTGTGGGTAAATAAGCCTATTTAAAGGAGGAACGAGCGCAGGCGAACGCATATTGGTAGTCCTGTGTGGGGTTATGCTGCTAAAAGTAATTTAAAAACGCTTGAAATTTTTCAAAATAAAACCATTCGCATGATTGTTCATGCGAATATGTATATGAGAAATTCAGACATTTACAAAGCACTGAAACTCCCGACTTTTAAAAGTTACATTAAAAAACTTGCCACAAAATTTCTTGATTCCTTACCTCTAACTAATAATTATCACATTCTTAATCTTGAAAGCTACACTCCCCATGATAACACCAAAAGACCAAGGAGAATTCTCCTTGACTCTTATAATCCACCCTAACATTAAATAACCTTATTTGCCGTTTGGCGAATGATCTGCTAAATTTTTATTCTTAAATTCCAAATAATTTTCTTTAACTTAATTTTAATTACCTAATTTTAATATACCACTCACCCACACAGGCTACTTTCCCATTCAGTAATTCTATCATTAACATCAGGGCAGCCAATCAAATGCCAGTTCACTTTTCAACATCGTCAAATCACAAGGATCCTACTCAGCTACTACAGGATGAACTTTTCCAACTTCGACTTTCAATAAACCGCACCTCTCTCCTACGTCACAACGAAAGCCAGGCTGTTTCTCCTCATCAAAGACTTTAACTCTCCCAGGCACCATTAACATCTATAATATGGGATGGAGGCTCGCTTCGCGAGCCATATGCCCAGCAACACTCAGCGACTCAGGCGAACGCATACTCGAAAAGGCTTGGCTGGTGTCTCCTCGCTGAGATGTTGTCTTTTGTACTACCCGGCTGAACGCCAAAGGGCCGCCATGTTGGATTTTATGTGATTGAAGCGAAATAAAGAAGTGTTTTGAAGATGATGCCCTCCTCATTTTACCAGCAGGTCTGGGGCCTGTCATATATATATTATTTTTATTATTTTTCATTATATTTCATTAGCCTTCATTATTTTTGAGAACAAACTTTATAAACAAATCAAAGGATTGCCTCAGGGTGGCCCGACTAGTAATAGTCTCGCTAACCTGTATTTACACCATTATGAAATAGTTCGAAGAAAGGAACCCTCTTGCCTCTTGTTAAGATACATAGATGATTTAATTGTTATAGGTCATGATAGAGAATTTAAACCTAACATTAATTTTTATCCGGAATACCTAAAATTAATACAGACTAATTTTAACTCAAAGTTGAATTTTTGGATTTGGATTTAACTATTATTGACAACAAATTATATAGCAATATATATGATAAAAGGGAAGCATTTAAATTCAATGTCATAAAGATACCAAACTTCAATAGTTGTCTTCATATATCTGTATTTAGAAATATAATTTTAAATTTTTTGTTGAGAAATAATAATTTAACTACGCACAATATTGATAGATTCAAAAATATCCAGAAATTTATATTATTGTGCATACAAAATGATTATCCCATCAATTTTCTGAGGAAATATATAGATCAGAAATATTTCTTTAAAATATTTTTAAACTCGTAAATGCACAAATCCACCACACAACATTAGGTCCACAAAGTCAGCTTGTTAGTGGTCCAGCTGTGAAGAATTTGTGCATTCCACACACAGGTTACATTTTAATATACATTTTAATACACACACACTTAAAACAATATTTACACGACTATATATACACTTTAAAATTATTTATTACCAGTTAAACATTTATGTCCAAACAGACATTTATGACCAATCAATCAAGCAAGTCTTTTACATGTGATATGGTTTGCATCTAAAGCTAAGTAGTCTTACTCTAGTGTTGGATCAAGAATCGATTGGATTGACATGGTTAGATGTTATGAGCAATATATGAAGTGTAATTGATATATTAAAAATGAAAAGTCGTGATATAAGAAATGGATCATATTCTTGATGGGATACTGTTTGGTGAGTCTTTACTATTCATTTGTGAATATACTGTACTTTTAATGATTTACTCTATTCATTTGTGAATATACTGTGTTTTTAATGTGAACATTCGGTTTTTAGAAATTTTTAGTTTGAACTTTCGGATTTTTTAGCTTGAACTTTCGAATTTTTTAGATTGAACTTTCAGATTTTTTAACTTGAACTTTCAGATTTTTTAACTTGAACTTTCAGATTTTTTAACTTGAACTTTCAGATTTTTTAACTTGAACTTTTTGATTTTTTAATTTGAACTTTTTGATTTTAGATAATTTTTGATTTGAACTTTCGGATCTCAAATATTTTTTGATTTGAACTTTCGGATCTCAAATATTTTTTGATTTGAACTTCCGGATCAGGAATTTATTTTTTCTACCTTTACAACTATTTTAAAGATGGGTGCATCATCTTGGGAGTTTGAAGGTTCACTTATATTATGCACTAAATTGTTTTTAAATTTTAATATTGCAATATCTTTCGGAATATGATGGCAAATAGTTTTATTTTTCAAGTATAATGATTTAATTTTAACTTTTTAATTTAAAGTATAATGGTTTAATTTTAACTTTTTAATTTTTAAATTTTTAATTTAAAGTATAATGGTTTAATTTTAACTTTTTAATTTTTAATTTTTTTCCTTCTGAAATTTGAAAATTTTCCAATTAACTTACCAAGTTGCAATAGGGGGAAGGTTGGCGCCATCAAACTAGTTTAACCCCACTTATCGGTCCTAAGTCCGAGATTGCACTTGGATATTTTATAAATTTTTATTTTATTTTATAATTTTTTAATTTTGTTTGAAAATGATGGAACATTATCTTTTATATTCGCCATTGATATTCTGAAATGTTTTGGTATTTTGGGATTCATATATTTCAATTTTTAAATTGATAATTGTGATTGTTTATATATATATATATATATATATATATATATATATATATATATATATATATATATATATATACAATATATACACTGGTGTGCAAAAATTAAGGACGAAGTCGAAAAATTAGCATATCAGCTGAACGAAGAGGCAGAGCGGACAGAAAGACCAATCAGGAGATTAAGTAAGGTGATGTATGGTAGCACATGCGCAGACATGCAGGTAGACGTAATGGGGGAGTGCCTGAGTAGTATAAAGCATGTTGTCGGTGTAAGATCAGTATTTCTGGCAAAGAGATTGTGCACGCCGTATAGCAGTTAAAATCACACCGAGTTGCTGCCTCAGCAAGAAATGGCGAATAATCAATCTGTTAGACGACATCTGGATGCTTTTACCCGAGGTCGAATCATTGGGAAATTGGAGGAAGGTCGCAGTGTGACAAGTGTGGCTGCAGAGTTCGGAATTTCTCACAGCAACGTTTTACGACTTTGGAGACAATTTCAAACTACAGGAACAGCTATCCGGGGGTTCAGTAGTGGTCATCCACGAGGAACCACACCCGCAGATGACCGGTACATTGTCTTACAGGCCAGAAGAAACAGGCGGCAGACAGCGGGAGAAATCGCTAGACACACAACACAGGCGACTGGACGACCGATATCGCGTTTTACCGTGGACAGAAGACTGCACGGTGGTGGTCTGTTTGCACGACACCCTGTACGGTGTGTACCTTTAACGCCTGCCCATCGGAGAAGGCGTTCTCTGTGGTGCCGGGAACACCGGAATTGGAGAGACAATGAATGGGGACGAGTACTCTTTACAGATGAGAGCAGATTCAGTTTGAGTAGCGATTCTCATCGCATACTCATCTGGAGAGAGTGGGGAAGCCGCAATCATCCCTCGAACATCATTGACAGGGACAGGTATGGAGGTCGCGGTGTTCTCGTTTGGGGAGGCATCATGCTTGGTAATCGTACAGACCTTCACATCTTCGACGCAGGTTCAGTCAACGGGACCCCTTATTGTAACGAGATTCTTCTTCCATATGTGCGTCTTTTTAGAGGCGCTATGGGTCTGCAGTTCCTTTTCATGGACGACAATGCACCATGTCATCGCACAGTAGCTGCCGAACAGCTCTTAGAGAGTGAGGATATTGAACGTATGGATTGGCCGGCACGATGTCCGGATCCCAATCCCATCGAGCATGTATGGGATTCTCTAGGCAGACGCTTGGCAGCTCGTACCTTACCACCAGTAACGATTCGGGAGCTTCGATTGGCGCTGCAAGACGAATGGGCAGCAATGCCTCAACAACGCATTGACACCCTCATTCTCAGCATGGGCAGACGCTGTGAAACCTGCCTTGCAGTCAGGGGAGATCATATCCCCTACTAAAGACCGGATGTTTATTGCTGGACACCCATCACAGGGATGTTTCGGCCTTCAGTTGCATTGCGCTTCATGCTACTTTTTCAATCAAGGTTCCTTTTATCCCTCTGATTTCTCTTTTAGTAAGTGTTGCTTACATATTACGCATGTCCTTACGTATTGGGGATCTTACGGTATTAAATGTGTTGATTTGGAAAGCTTTTGTACAAAGTTATATTGAAAAAACCGTCTCGTCCTTAATTTTTGCACACCAGTGTATATATATGTCATGATATTAAAGACAGAATCAGATTAAAGTTTAAAAAGAAAGGTATTTATTCGATCGAGTCTACATCAGTTCTGACACCGAGACAGGAGGAAAAGAGCACGCCATGGTGGGGGTTTCACGTGAATAACACGTGAAAAACATCTGGTAAGTATCGCGGCTTTGAAGATGATGTTTGCGAGTTAATGCTGACATATGTTGACTATTAAATCTAACGATCTAGAATTAGACATGTTTATTGGCTAGGCCATATGTTCGGAAAAAGTAAATAGGTGATTAGTTTGATACTTGAATATGGGGACTGAGACAGATGAGTCAAGTGCTAGATAGGGAATTTCATTTTTAATCTAATTTAATTATCCTTACATTTGCCCCCCAATTTTAAAAGGGAGTCATGGCGTGATTTTTTCTTTCTTTACAAACTTAATCAATTCTCAACAAACACAAAACAATACATAACATGATTTAGAAAGACATTTTACACACAGCAGAAATATTTAATATAGGAATACTAAAATCAAAATGCAATACAATAAACGAAACTATAACAACAAATACAGTAATGACAGTTAATTAATAAAAATGAATTTCCATACATATAATTGAAGATTAGCTTGTTTAAATCTATTCGACATCTAGAATAAGAGCTCACGTTTCCTCCTATTCCTTCATAATAATAGATTCGTATTATAGCTGGTAGATATTTTACAAAAATTTATGTTGGAAAATAATATATCAAACAATAAGATAGTAAATATAAAAATACATGAAAATCATACAAATGTTAAAATAATAATTTTGTATAAAAATCTACTCTGGCGCCATCGTAGTAATACCTTATATTGTTACACACATTTTGAATATATGAAATACATTTTTAAAAAGAGATAAAAAAATAAAAAAAAAATATACACTAATAAAATGAAATTATTAATAATATGAAAACGGTGTATAACACACAACTTATATGCACTATTCAACACAATAAACAATATTTTATTTCACATGCGTTATAAAATATAAAAATTATAAGAATATAGGAATAAAAGAATACAAGAATATAAGAGCACTTTTTTATTATTTTTGAGTCGGAAAAGTGGACTCACTTCAATATACTAACTTTTAGTATGTATGAAAATTTTCTCAATATTCACTGTAACTTAACAATATAGCATACAAAATATTTTGAATCTTTCCGTAACCTTCTAAAAATTCCGTTTCATAGACAAAAATTCTTGATTTTCTCTTACATCACACATTCACTAATAAAACTGTATCACCTTACTTAATTTTGAACACATCTCTCTGAGAAATCTGCGTCATCAACTCACAGATGTTCAGGGATGCTGATAAGAAACAATGAGAGGTGTACATATCAAACTAAACAAGTTTGTCCTCTTAATGTTTCGAGACATATACAAAATTATAATGATTGTATTCTCCCTTATCCACTGTATAATATCCAAAAATAAGCTTCAAATTATTAAATTAATTTCAATTTTAGATAAGGAAAAATTCGAGAAATAGTGAATCCTGATATATGGCCAGTATATCAAAACACACAATTTCAAAATAAAAAAAATTAAATGACATGCAATAAGATTACTGCTGAATAAAATAATTAACAAAACAATTGAATTCAATGGAGAAAAAAGAATACAACTTGACTTTACTTTTGTTTCTTATAACAATCAATATCTCTAGTATTATTCTCTCATTAGTCATTTTTCTAAAAACTTAATTTATATCTTTCACTTTAAAACACCAATTTCTATCATAACTCTTAACTCATTCGACATCTTAAGATAAAATTATGAGAAGTATATTAAATTTTCTCAAAATTTTGTATGACTAAACCTATATACTTTGTTTTCTCAATTAAAATATAAAGAAAATATCTCATTTATAACACAACTATATATTATAAAATTTAAATACCATATCATATCATATATTATTCTTTTTCGCCGAAAAGTTTTGTTAAGCAGAACTCAGTTATTTCTGTATTACGTAAGATATTTCTTTTAGTTATTATCGTTTCCTCCTTATTAGGGGTATTTTGTTGAATGTAATTTAACTGAAAATTTTCAGATGGATGAAAATGTCTAAAACGAACTGAATGAACCAATTCAGTGTCAGTTTTATTAAGGGCATTGGGTCTATCAATTTCAAATAATACATCAGAACATTTTCTTAAAACGGTATAAGGGCCTGAATAAGGGGGACTTAATTTCCTTGTATTGGGGTATTGAAATTCCTCATACATTACTAAGTCACCATCCTTGAAATCAGCTTCCTGAAATTTTTTATCATATCTAATCTTATTTATTTTATAATAGTGTTCTGTTCTTTCTTTGGCTAATTTTCTTGCTTCTTCTAAGGGAGGATATATCTCATTATCTTTTAGCGAAATTTCGAAAGGTAATTTGCCATACATTAAGTAGGTTGGTGGGAAACCTGTTATTGTATGTGGAGTTTGATTATATTGATGGGTTACTTTTTCTAGAATTTTTGTCCATGGGACTTTATTTGAACTATTACTAATTTCACATTTTAAGCGGGTAATGATGGTTTGATTTACACGTTCAACCTTCCCATTGGTTTGTGGTCTGTGAGAAGTAGTTAATAATTGAGTTACATTATTATGTTTTAAAAAATGCTTAAATTTTGAAGAGGTGAACGCAGTATTTCTATCACTTAAAACTTTTTCCGGTATGTGATGCTGAAAGATTTGTCTTAAACAATTTATATAAGTATCTGTTGTTGCATTTTTTGATGGGAAAGTCCAAATGTACCTAGTTGCATGATCAATAATAATGTGTAAATATTTTTTAACAGAGTTGTAATAATTTAAACCACCTACACTATATATCGATAAAAGTTCAAAGGGTTTTTCACAAAGGGGAAGTGATTGCATTAGTCCGTATTTTCTCTGATGTGACTTCTTATTTATTTGACAAGTTTCACAGTGTTTCACATAATTTCGTATATCAGTAATAATGTTTATCCACAATAATATTGTGGTGATATTAATTTTAACATGGTAGCTACACCAGGGTGGCCAAATTTTTTATGAGTTGTTTCCATTAATTTCACTCTTAGAGCTTTGGGTACAATTATTTTATTTAAACCTTGTCTTTTAACTACAAAAACACCATCTCTCTTAAAACATTTAGGAGCTGATGTATTTTCTATATTTTGAAAATGACTTATTTCATTGATATCTAATAAAGGTTCTGGGGTTGTATTAATTATATGATAAACAATAGGATTTCTTGTTAACATATCAGCTTCAACATTAGTGCTACCTTTCTTATATTTTATATCAAAATCATACATAGAAACTTTTAAAGACCATCTAAAAAGTCTACCCGTGGGATGTTTGAAATTTTTAAGCCAAACTAATGCATTATGATCGGTATGAACTGTGAAATGAGATCCATGAAGATAGCAATGGAATTTATCTAAACTATCAATTATAGCTAAGCATTCTAATTCAGTTATTGTATAATTAATTTCATAATTTCTCAGTCGTCTCGAGTGTTATGCAATCGGATGTTGATTTCCATTGGGTTTTTGTTGTTTGAGGATACATGAGATTGCAGTTTTCGATGCATCTACATAAAGATGACAGGGATAATTTGGATTGAATATAGCTAAAATGGGCTTTGAAATTAAGCTGTCTTTAAGTTTTTGAAAAGATTGTTGACATTCTGGGGTCCAATTCCAATTTTGATTCTTTTTAAGAAGATTATTTAAGGGCATTCTTAATTTTGCATATTGAGGAATGAATTTATAATAGACATTAATACTACCAAGAAATCTTTGTAAATCCTTTACATTTCTAGGGGTAAAAGTTTTTAATTATTTCGACATTTGTATTAATTGGAGTGTATGACCCTTGTTTTATTTCATATCCTAAGAAATCAATTGTATCTTTGCCAAATTTACACTTTGAGAATTTTAATTTAATATTTTCCATTCCATAAATTTTAAAAATTTCCTCTAAATGTTTTGCATGTTCTTCAATTGATTCCGAAAATACTATTATATCGTCAAAATAATTTAATGCAAATTTTATTTGGTATTTATTTAAAATCTGTCTAATAGCTCTTTGAAATATAGCTGGAGAATTTTTACATCCAAAAGGCAAACGATTAAATTGAAAAAGACCGTAATTTGATGTAAATGCAAGTTTTTCAGATTCATTATCATCTAATTTAATGTGCCAATAACCACTACATAGGTCGATGGTTGAGAAAAATTTTGCATGTGTTAATTTGTCTAAAACTGCATCTATTCGGGGAATTGGCTCTGCATCTAATTTTGTGATAGCATTTAGCTTTCTGTAATCGATACATAATCGTGTACGAGCATTATCCTCTTTTTTAAAAGCCAATGTTACAGGGGCAGCGTAAGAACTATAAGATGGTTTTATTATTACTGCTTTCAATAATGCATCTAATTGCTTTTTTATTTTCGTATCATCTTTAAAAGATGTCCTATATGGTCGATTTACAATGGGTAATTCTGAGGTAAGTATTATTTTAGGAGAATTACATTTTAACTCGCCCACATCAAACTTATTTTTAGCAAAGACATGTTTATATTTATCAATAATCATATTAATAATATCATAATCACTATTAGGAATTATTTCTATATTAAACACATTATCAGTTTTCTTAGTGATAATTTTATTATTACTAAATTTAAGAGTTTCATTTTCTTTAATATTTTTCTTAGATTCATAATTTTTAAAATTTTTTTTTTCTCTTTGAAAAATTTTATAATCACTAAAATTAATATTTAATTCAAAAATACTCATAGTTTTATTAGAAATTATTAAATATTTCAGTTCTACTTTTACTATGAGGAATTTAATATTTTCAATAATTTCTCCTATTTTCAATTGTAAAGTAATTGCCTCACTCACCTCAATTTCTCCATTGATGGTGGCAATTTTGTTTTGATATACTCTACATTGTGGGATCCCTTGATTTGTGATATTATATTTTTGGAATAATATTGACACTTGATCCTGTATCAAGAGGACATCAACTTGTTTGAAGTTGATTCTTCCCTGGATGATCATAAGTTCTCATGTTTGATGAGGTTGGAATACCGTATTATTGTTTTGTGTTCTTTGACGGGGTAGAAAGTTGGAGCATTGGGTCGCAAAACTGACGGTCGTTGTGGAAATCGTTGGTTACGATATAGATCGGCCGCTGAAGAGAAAAGGACGGGTGATGATAAGAAGGGTGATAGAAGTTGAGGAGAGTATACATTGTATCTTGAACCGGTTATGGCATCCGGATGTTGAGATTGATCATTTCTCCAATTCCATCCTCCATACTGTTGTCTACGGACAAATTGATTCGTATGGTGAGGTATTCTTGTCACTGGATACTTTGGGTATATAACTTCATTCTTACTTGATTTTTCTTGGATATCTAAGAGTTTCATTTTTTCCTTCAGTTCCTCTATGTTGCTGCAGCTTTGTAACTGTATTTCTATGGCTCTATTTTCTTTTAATCCTCTTATGATGTAATATTTTCAGCTTCTTCCATGTTTATCCGGGATGCGATTTCTTTTACTCTGTAGAAATATTCTATGTGGGTCTCTTTTTGAGGTTTTTTCTGTTTTAGATAATTGAAGATGAATCTCCGCTGGGTTGACTTGTGTTCCGAATTCACGTATTAAATTATTTTTCAGTTCGTAAAAACTTTTAGGGATAGATTGTGATTGTATGTAAGTCTTCACAGCTCCATTTACTAACTTGATTATAAATAGGATTTTCTGTTTCTCTGGTATATTGAAGGAATCGCACGTACTTTCAAAATTTCTAATGAATGTTTGAATGGGTATTTCCAGGTTATATTTTTGGAAAAAAGTCTGTAGATCTTCAAATCGAATATCATTTTTAATAATGGTTATAGGTTGTTGTAATTTTTCTTCCTCAGCATCTAAATTCTCTTCTTGCTTAATTTTAATTTCATTCACTGTTTCCATTTTTGAAGTATGACTTTTTGAAATCTTGTTAGGAGAAGAGGATGATTCTATTTCTTTGGCGGTAAGAGCGATGTTCTTTCGGGGATTACTAGTGCGTTTCTTTTTCCGTACCATTTTTTATTTCGGTAATCCGACGTCTTCATATATAGGCATACGGCGTAGTCGACGTTCCATAATATTCTCCATATCAGTTATTACAGTCGCTGGCGTTAGTTTTTATTTTAAGATTATTTTATAAAAATTATTATTATTATTATTACGTTAATACTTGAAATCCCCTCGCAGATAAAAATCCTGCCGGCTTTAATTCTGTCATGATATTA
>BMAU01015481.1:0-67306 GCA_019973935.1 Trichonephila clavipes
CGTCACACGAGTTTATGAATTGTATGGTTGGAAACACGTGGATGAAGTCATTATGTGACTATGAGGTCACATGAATCATTATGCGCATCACATTAGAAATAATTGTAGAAGTTATTATGGATAAGCTACTGATCTTGAGTTGAGTATATGATTTGCATTATCCCAGATCCTGGGTCTTAAGAAACTGCACTGAAACACCCGAGAAAGATATCAAAGCTTTGAATTGCGTAACATCCAAAGATTATCATATACTGTTATATTTGTAATAGTCCTCTTACATTGATATTTTATTGCATGCATCAAACTTTGAATGAGCTTGAGATTCGGAGTTATTTTTGACTTTAAAGTTTCTAACGTATTCAGTATTTGCATAGTCTTCGTATAATTTATACTAAGATGTTAAGCTATATTTTTTTACTCCATGTAAGGCTTACAGTTATTTAAACTTTGAAACTAAGAATCGCAAAAATTTATATAATTAAATCAAAAATTACTTTATTCCAGTGCTTCTCAAACTTTCAATGCTTGCGACCCAATTTTCAATCAAAATTTTCAACGCGCCTAATCTACGTACAATAACAATACAAATTAACATAGCGTCATTCATGTGGAGTTGTGAATTAGTGCCATGTAGTCATGAGTGACTCACCATGTTAAGGGACTGATGCACATTAAATATGTTAAGTTTAAAGTCCTTATGTGTTGGAGTGATGGAGAAGTTTGGAGAGTGATGTTCTAAAAGAGGAATTATCATCATTATTTGGGTGCCAATAGCCCTCATGTAGCTTTGAAGTGCGCCAAACTTCTTAAAATCTGATTAAAAATAACCTGATTCTCTCCCCAGTGTCGTAAGAATCGTATTTCAGAACTACGTATATATACGTCCGAGGCAGTGCACTGATTGAGCAATACGGATATATTCATCAGTGTCAGTTAAGAGATTAATAAGTAATAAATCAATTAAAACACCATCCAGACTCTATAATCTGGCTTAAGATATGATTTGCTTTGAGAAAAAGTCTTAGAAACTATTTTTCCGTTTAAATATGTATTTCTGTTTGTATATGTTTAGATAAACTCTTTTTAAGATTAGATTTTGGATAAAATAATTGAATAAAGTTATATAGTGTTCTACGTAGGATGATGGACATTAACTAATAAGCGTTACAAAGAATTTATTTTCTCTTAGGCTACATTATGTGTAAAATTATAAAGATTATGACGATCTTTTTATTTTTGTATATACATTTTGTTATTTTTTGTTTGAAATTTACAGGGTACACTTATAAAGTATTAATTGAGCTGAAGTGAAAACTTTCTGTTTCCTTATGACGGACATGTCTTTTTAAAAAGTAACAGCAAAATTAAAAGGATCATTGAAGTTGCTCAGTTGTCCTTATATTATTAATAATAATAAATAAAATTATAATAGATCCTAAAAGTCTTCCAAGAACATACATGACAAAATGTAAGATTGATTACTTAACCTTCATCTTAAAACCATGTTTAATTTTTCGTTACATTTTTATATAATCTTTAGTCGAAGATTAGCAAGCTTACTTTAATTCAAAAACTAAGGTTGTATATTGTAATATATTGATTACTATAACAGAATTACACACACACACACACTGTCTTTAAATTCAATGCTTTTTTAATAAAATTCCTATCATTTTTGTCATTACAATTGTGTCTCATCAATTATTAAAGTGTTACATTTAATTTCTTATACAAGTTTCGAGATGGGCTATGAGTGTCTTATTTCAGTATTAATTGTGCCACTTACATGCTACTTGACAATGAAACTGAAACACCAAAAAGAGGACCAAAAACGGAAGAAGATGGACAAACACAAAAGCAACAACGAATAATAAATCGTGTTTATTTTTAAAGGATTCTCGTAGCACGAGACGAGTATATCAGCTCAGCGGCGTAAGTATTCTCATTGACTCTGTACCTAGAATTGCTGTTTCAAGTACCGTGGATGGTGTTACTTGAAGTAGTAACACGTCTAATTAGAGTCACTGAAAAATCAGAATACATATGGTACTCTAAGATAGGACTCTCTATTCACTGTTAACCACTTACAATAATTCGCCTTTTGAACGTGGCAACGATAAGCCATGTAAGCCACATCCAATAATGTCCCAGACGTGTTCGATACAAAAAAAGATCAGTGGAGAATGGTGACCATGAAAGCATCTGTACATCTTAGAGAGTATACTGCACATCTTGGAGAGTATACTGTACATCTTGGAGAGTATATAAGTTGATACTTATAGTGAGCGTTCGGGTTTTATTTTGCTACTAAAGGGAATTAAGCACCACCCTTCACCTCGAAGATAAGGGGATTGAGTACCTCCCATTTAGCTCAGAAAGAAAAAAGAAGGTCACAAACCGTAGAGGATTATTCACGTATCTCTTAGCTATCCTCGTATCCAGAATACAAACCAGAGGTGATGAGCCCCTAATACGGCGTTGAGTTCCTCAGATGCAGGCAAATTTGACAAGTCACCTTGTGACGGGTTAATCGCATTTTCAACTAAGAACTCCTCTTGGGTTTTTTGGGGCCGAAAAAAGGCAAATTCTTTCCAACCAAATCCAGAATCGAAGCGTGAGTATGCAAATTAGGAACCTTTTAAACTGCAGAAGTTTAACGTAAGCGTATGACCTATTGGGAAGAGATTATGCTAGTCTGAGTTTAAGCGCGTAAACTGAAGGAAGAGAAGTAAGCCGCTATTCGAGTGTGAAGCTATCCATAACAGAAGGATCAAGTCAAAGTGGATACTGTTCCACGCGAGATATAGAAAAGACATTTACGATCCGAGAGGAGTGTGATTAAACAAGAGATTAAGGTAGGATAATTCTAGTATCTATTAGGAATTGTGCATAGCCTAATATTAGGAATAGGCGGGAAAGTTAAATATAGGGTTAAGATCGCGCTTATTTGGTAATACGTATTGTGTGCTTTCTCACCTCAGATCTGCTAAGTTAAAAAACAAGTATTATCGTTGTTAGTGTTTAAGTTAAGATCATAATAAAGAAATATTAAGATTAATGACAACGCCTGGTTCTTTATTCACTCCCACACCCCTAGGTCACGATGATAACTTAGAAGTAAGGCATCACCCACGGGGGAATACCTTACAACCTCGTTGGCTACATGTTGAATTCGCACAACTTAAATTATTGAATGCACAGAAACGTGACTCTTCTGATAAAACGAACCTATGTCATTCGTTAAGTTCACTCTTGCCAGGTACCATTGCTTGGCACCATTCACCATCCAATGGCCAGACACTAGTGGAGTCTATACATTTAATTAGCCAATCTTTTTATTAGACGCAATAACCGCAGGTATCTGGCAACCAGTCAATAGGTCATGGTTGTCAATTTATGAGCATCAAGTGTGTCATGTACATAACACAGAATTTACTTGCAGGGCTTCTGACGATTATCTGTGCTGTCTACGGATCTACCGTCATCTGTCAGCATCAGTACTCCTCTAAATTATCACATTTTCTTACTTCAGTCATCATTGTACACTGTAGACTCATCTAAGGGGGTGTTAGCTGAGATTTGATGCATGGGTCAAACCTGGCCCAATTACTTCTTCTTTAGTAAAATCATTCGGCCACTGAAACAGCATCCGTTGGCTGCTACTTAGAATTATCTAATATCGCATGTGTTTTCTGAGACAAAAAATTAAACATATTCTCAATGGAAGAAATAACGACATTGTCCATTGCAAAAATTCCTTCTCTTCTACATTTTTCAACGTGTACCAGACATCCACCGATTTTACATCATTTGCATTATTCGGTAAATTTCACCTACTCTGAAATTTGCATAATTTTCTAGCCACTCCGTCTTGGCGTTGTACTTTCATTGTCGCATCGTGTACTTATTCTGTAACATTCAATGTCAACTGTATTCGAATATTAAAATATAATTACTTCCCTAATATCTGTCAAAAATACTTACATAAAATTCGAGGGAAGAAATGTCTTCTTTATGAAATCACCATTCAAACCATTGGGCATTTTTTCATGGTCGGTTGAAAAAAATTCAATTTTTTTATTCTTAAATGGTACTTAAGTCCCTCATAATTTTATCAGATATTATTTTACGTCCCCGTAGATCATACTTGAAGGGTTTATCAGCATCTGTTGAAAGTTGATACGTCTACCCCACATGAATGTGTTGAAGATGGCATTTAAGAGCACTTGACAGGCTTTGTCAACCCAAACTTGAGGTCTTGACAACAATTTTGACAGCATTTCAAGATATATTTTCAGTAAGCTACTTTAAATGTAAACACAATAAAGTTTTTTTTATATAAGTTAAGCAGCTTTGTCAATCCTACAGTCATTATGAATACATTCTTGGGGGGAAAACAACTTTGGTTGATAAATTGCTATATTATTTAATAGGGAAAAAAAGCTAACTCAAATTCAAGAGGAGATGAATAACTTAATGAAAATAAGGACGTGGTTGATTACAAATTGCGAAAAAATTTCGAAATTTCTTTTGTGATTCAGTGTATTGTAATTCTGTCATATGTAAGTTAGTAATAGCAAATAGCAGAGGAATAGCAATGGGTGAAACTAATTTTTTAATTAACCCTCACTCAAAAAATATCTAAAGAATATTTGTTATTTCAAGACTATTGGGATCTTGACTATTTCGTAGGAAAAAGTAAGCGTTGATCAACAACTTGTTTAATTTGTAGAGAAAATGCTATAGTTAAAAAAAATACATATATAATTTTGCTCATCACTATACCACTAAGCACAAATCTTTCAATGCCTTCCTTTTTTTTCTTATAATCTTTTTCAAAACGAGACTAATTGCCTTTCTTAAAATACTCTGTGCAAAAACAAAAAATATTTGAGGGTGGGGGACTTGGGATAATAGATAAAAAAAAATCGAAATTACCCCTTAACAGGGTAAAAAATGCATAAAAATATTTTTTCGTGAGTTGAGTTTGATGGAGCTTAATGTCGTTGTGGTTGTCGTGTGTTTTTATCCTGGGATACATATGAAATACGGGTGGAAGAAGAACAAAAACATGCAATACAAACAGAAGAATGTAGACATTTATTACAAATGATGATCCCAGAATAGAACAGAAGGGGTGCGCTGCTTTCCTCTCGGGACGGGAGTCCATTACAGGTGAAAGTCTGACTTCTTTTCCCGAAGAAGATACAACCATGTCTTACTCAGGATTTGACAAGCCGAGGGTCATATCCACCCTACTGGCTGGACGACGATGGAGTTTAATATAGTTTTTAAATGAAATTCACAATTATAAGTATTTTGATCAATTTCTGCTTTTTAAATATTCTTGATGTTACGGCGTCACCTCCACTTAATCCTCACGTTGCGGCCCGCATTAAATAGTCGGCATAAGTTTGTGGTCCGGCTGAAAAAAAGGTTGAATAGGCAAATTGTTCTTGGTACTTCTCTTCAGTTAAATTCCACTTTTTACGATCTATTTTTATTATTCCGCGATCACTCTCGCGGGGTGTTCTGCACACCCCAGCAACAAGAAACTCCTCCCAGGATTCTGAAAAGAATGCGCAGAGCCACGATTTTTTCTATAGCTGCACATTTTAGGTCATTGAAACTTCAGGCGTGATGCAATCCATCTTTCTCGAACTATTGGAATGTAATGACCTTCAAAAGTTTATTTGGGGAGCTGAGAACTCCCGCGAGAAGTTGAGCATATTTATACAGTCTGCTCTGAATGTTTGGAAAATGATTAAAAATATTATTTTTCTACTTTCTACTATCATTATCTCATTAATTATAAAGAATATTTGCTACTGGTATATACGCTTTACTGGTTTATAAAAAAAATATAAAATTATGTGTTTTAAAATGAAAATTATGTATGTTTAGTTTAAATTAATGTTAGTCTCGTCTGTATGCAATAAATTTAATAATTTTATTTGTATAATACAAAAAACATCTTGTACTTTATAAACATGTATCATAATGACTTAATTTTATTTACATAATTAAATACACGTGTTAAAAGTTTGGGGTGTTCTCTACACCCCGCGAGTAACGACGGTAGCAAAAACAGGCGCGAGTGACAGCGGGTTAACTGTACTTTACGTATAAATAAATGTATTGTAGCATCACGAATTTTTTTTTATATAAAAAGATATGTACTCTCATAGCATTAATCATTAAAATCAGTAATGTATTGCTATGAAAAATATTTCAGTTGCCAAAAGAGAAAGAGAAAGGTAGCACCAAAACCTTTGAAATTAATTTCCGTCACCAAAGAACAATAACGGTAACGGAATCCGGCAAACGCGAATCGGTTAATACATAAGTACCATAAATTCCTACTAACGCTCTTTTCATTCTTCACAAAAATGATAAAACTTCGGCGTCGTTAAGAACAATCCGATTAGCACACGTGATTTTTTTACGGAAATGTACGACCCCATTCAACGCCGTATGCACAAACATAGCAGAGATATGTAATTGAAATCGTGGACAGCATTTGGAATGGGCAGTTTCCATTTTTCTTAGTTGTGTCCTGATAGGGACTGTGGTGAAATACTCCATCCATTTTTTTTGTGTGTTAAGTAGCGGATTTTTTTTTTGTTCGTCTTCTATATCGATTACACTTTACAAATATTGTATTAAGGCAGTCTTGTGTGGTTGAAATTTTGAGTTAAGAAAAAGTACTAGATTTAATGTTTTTTAAATTAAAACTTATTTTTAAATTCCTTATTTTAAAAAAATCATTCTTGTTTTCCCCTTTGCCTGTATATAATAATGCTTAACAGTTGATATATTTTGAATCATTCTGATGCATTTTTTTGAAAACATACAAAAATAAATAATTGAAATTAGCAGAGATAATTAAATTTTTTTATTATTTAATAACGGGGGAAGATCATTGTTTTGACTGTGTTTATGGGTAAGAAAAACAAAGATATAAATCCAATCTTAAAAAAAGTATTAGTTTTTATGAAAGGGTCGATTGCTTTCGACAATAAAAAATATTTATTGTTATCATGTGAAAATTATAATCTAAAATAAATTATTTTACTATGTTGGTTTTTTTTTATCTTTTTCAAGTATTTTTTTTATCAATTAACTGGTATTAAAGTAATAAAAAGTTTTATTTTAAGTGTTATCAAAAATAAAATACAGCAACTGTTTATTTTTCATCACAATGAAAAACGCATATTTAATGAATTATATACAACAGAAAAATTTATTAAAAGTCAATATTATTTTGTCTAAGAGCTTAAGAAATTCACTAAAACCTAAAATATAATATTTTTTTCTGAATAATAAATAATTCTCATTGAAACGATTGATTTACAACAAGTAAAAAGAAATACCATAAAATTAAAACATGAGCAGTTCTTAAAATTTTTATTTATTGTTTTCAAACAACATGCAAACTCTTATTGCATTATTTTTATAAAATTTGGCCAATACTTCTGGATTTAACTAGGATCATGTATTAAATAAAAAAAAATAATCTAAATACTATTATACATTTTGATACTTATATTCCGGTATTAAGCTTTTGATGGAATTAAGAAAACATTCAGATAGAGTTCTCGCCTTTTGACTTAAAGAGGACTGTCCTCTCGTAACCTCTTTTGGATTCGATTTCACCAAAACCTATTAGCAGAACTCTACTAAACAACTTACTTGTCAAATTTCAAGTCTGTAGATCTAATTGGTCAGAAAGGGGAATTTATAGCCCCTTTCTCCTTGTAATCTTTCTTCGAAGTCAGTTTCTAGCAGACCTGTTTCTACTGGATCTCTACTCAACAAAAGAATCATATGTGCAAAATTTCAAGTGTATCGATCTAACAGCTTTAAGATTTAATGATGAGGAAGTAAATTAATCACATTTCTCATAAATATAAATAATCATTTGATATAAAAAGTAAATGTAAATCAACTATCAATGCAATAAAATTTAAATTGTATCTTTATATTTATACAAAAATAAAAGGATATTTTTTTTAATAGTTTTCAAAACAGTGCTGAAAAATGTCCAACCTTTAGTGTACAATAATTGTAATGTATTTAAAATCGTTAACTTAACTATTAATTTTTATTTCATTTTCGAAAAAAAATTGTCGAATATACTAAAATAAAATTCCGATAGTGAAATACAATATTAAAGCTGTGTTTTCCTCACACTAGCTGATGATCTCTGGGGTTTTCTATTTTAGTGCTATAAAAAAGAATTCCAAGTTAAAACTTGATAAAAAAAACATTTTTAATGTAAAATAATTTCAAACAATGTACTATTTGTATTAATTATGCATCCATTAGGTTATTTTGCAATTTTTAGAAATATGTTAGATCTTTAATGCTAAAATTATTGTAATTTTCACTTTTTATATACATCTAGTTATCCAAATATCTCACATAATTAATTCATTAAGTTGATATTTGCGACAATGTTTACTTATGTTTTGTTTACACCGAAGAAGCTATTCGTGAAAACCGTTTTACACTGCGTTATCACTAAAATTATGTTTTAAATATCAAATGTAATATATAACAACAAATAACTATAAAAATTAGCATGATATATTTATTCTGAATTGATAAGCCCTCAGTGCTTGTAATATTTGATTCAATACCATGTGTTAAACCGGCAAAATATTATTTTTTTAAGAATATCTTACGATATTTGCACATGCGCGAAACTAACGAATATGATGAAAGTTTTAATGTATTAATATATGTGACTTATACAGGCATTTATATGTGATTAGAATTATTCAAAGTAAAATAGTTTTAAATTAAATACATTAGAAAATGTTTTAGAATTTTATTTTCACAGAATATCATTGTTAAAGGCTTGTTTCAATAACATTACAAAGAAAAAAATATTACATCCTTTTTATGAAATATGAATTGCATATTTTTCAAATAAATATTTTGAAAAATAATTAAATTTTCTGTTTCTATAATCTTTAAAATACTATGTGGGGTATTTCTTAGAAAGATAACCTTTTCGATAACCTTAATTAAAAAAAAAATCCATATAATGTATAAAATGTACCATCAATCAAATCGTACATTTCAACCTCTATAAACAATAAATAGTTTTAGTAAAAAATATCTAATACGGTATTTTTTGTAATAATATAAATAATTCCAATAGCTATAATCGTTCATTAAATGACAAAAAAAAATTGGTTTAAATGCATATTTTTTTTTCAAATTTTAAATTATTATGAGTGTTTTAAATCTAAAACTTCAAAAATAACATATATTTGAAACATGCAAAATCATAGTAATTAAAATTTGAAGCATTCAGTTTTGTTATTTAGAAGGTTGCAAAAATATGTATGCAAAATATATTTTAAAATGTAATCAGATTTTATAACTACTGCATAATAATTCAACTACACATTCACTATAAATACAATTATAGATAAAAATTATTATTACAATTTAATTAAATATATTAAATTATTTTAACAAACTATTTTTAAAATTAACTGGTCAAGTTCAATAACTGATTCATTAAATTACAATAACAGTTTTCTTATTCTAAGAAACAGCCAGATATTCAGAGATTGAGAATCATAGTTGCTTCATATAATTATATCTTTTTTAGCCATACCTTATGCATAATCTCTCCTGCCATTTGAACTTGTTTAATCATGAAACGTTTCCATTTGTCCGATTGAAATACTTCAACGGCATTCTCAAGTATAAATTCTATAGAAGCCGTTTTTAGTGTCCCACCATTATGTTTTTCTGCGAATAACAATACCTCACAAACATTTTCAATACTAAGATTTGCAGATATAGCTCTCACACATAAGTCTTTCAACGAATAGATTTGGTATTTAACAGCTACCAGGTACAATTTCATAGCACTTTCACTGGTAATGTCTTCTAAAATATCAGTATACATGAAAGTAAGTAATCGGCGTAGAGTATCCGGCTCGACATCATGGATGTCTACTATTCCTGTATGTCTAACTTTTGGATCATTTTCTATCAAATCACTTAGCACTAATGATCTTGCACAAACAACGGCTTTGTGCACAAGAATATAGACACTCTGAGTTCGGAGAGTTAAGTCGCACATCTGCTGCTTAATGTAGAGTCTATGGAGGTCATTTTTTAAGCTGTGTTGATCCCTGTAATGAACTCTTTTAAAGTCTGTAGCTGTATTTGTACTGTGATTAGCATCGAATGGGCCATAAATGAATTCCTCTATTCGTTCTGACTCTATCCCTGAAGAAATAGCAAACTGACATCTTAAAGTTAACACATCATTTGGCAGATACACCTCAGCATTTCTTGTTAATTTGTTTTTTAGGATAAAAGGGGGAAATTCCCATTCTTCTTGAAAGTTCTGGAATATATGAACTTCTGTCTTGGAATCTCTTATTAGTCCATTAAAATCTAGCACGTCGATTCTACATTTCAAAACTACCGCTTCATCGTCGTTGGAATTGGTGTTTTCTATTGTTATCTGTAGATAGTCGTCAGAAGCAGAAGTAAAAAAATACAGGTTTAGGTCCGAAAGTAATTTTGAGGCAGTCATAACAGGGACTTTTAGCTTACGACTCCAATTTCTTGATGTAAAGTCTTTTATACTCCATGTAAAATATCGATTTTCAACTGCGATTCGTGTGGTGGCATAGCAAGTTGTAAATGTAGCAAATTCAGCTCTATGTTTTCGCACCTGGCAACGTATAGTCAAAGTATCTTTCGGCAAGTAAGTTGCTGGATTACTGAAAATAACTTCTCGTTTCAGAAAATCTGGGAATCCAAAACCTGAGCCTTTTTTGAAAGAATGTTCGTTGATTTCTTGCCTGAATTTAAAAGAATCATTCACGGAAATTATTGATAAGTTGTAATCTATCACTATATTTTCGGGTTCACCAGTTGATTCAGATCTTCTCAGGAAGCAAGGAATATAAGAATCAAAAATTCGACCTCTGGGATATAGACGTAAGAACCATTCTGAATTTCCCATCGAATGGACAACATATTTTGGACTTTCCAAGTACTTGTCTTTTAATTTGTTGCAAAAAGAGAAGTCTTTTATTCGCCATATGAATGTAAAGCCATGTCTTTCCCCTTCCGAAGTACTCTCCATTTCTACTCACAAATTCATGATAAATAATTACTTCATACTTATGAAGTAATTACTTATCATGCATTTGACAGAAGGTTTGTGACGTGATATGATTAAAAGCAATAAGGTTTCACTTTAACTGTCTAAGTTTCAAATGGCATGCATACAGAATACCTGGCTCTGTAACTGATAAGGGCTTATCAATTTCATTTGCGATAATATTTACAAACTCATTTCCTGACTTAATTACTAAAATGGCAGTGCTGAAATTTTACATAATTTGTTATGAAAAATAAATTAACTGTTTCCCTTAAAATAATATGTGCATGCAATCAAAATACTATGTAGTACACATTTGTATTAATATCTCCTAATAAATTTTTATGCAAATACATATATCGTTTTAAATGTGTTTTATGCTTAAAAGCAATTTAAAACGCAACTATCGTGGAAGATTACTTTCTATTGTGTTAGATAGCTACTGGCTCAGTGAACTCAACAATAAAATCCCTTATCAGTGTAAAATACAGATAAATTGAGAAAGATTCTAATTTTGTAGATTTCCTGGTAAAAATGAGTTCAAAAAATGTATTTTTATTTCATTTTATATTGCCCAAAATCAGGGATTTATGTGCAACAGTATGTGAATGTTGAATGTGTTTTTAGAAAAAATCGTACAGTAATATTTTGACTTCCAATTGACTAATAGGAGATTTGAAAAATGGCAACAGAAATTTAAAATTAGTTTATAATATCACAGTGTTTTTAACACTTTAAAAAAAACTTCCTCAAATAATTTTTTAGTTAAATTTTACAAATGAATTTCTGTTAATGATATGGAAATTTTTAAAAAAAATATCATCACAAAATATTTATAATACTTACAAGTGCGCGTTTCATGATACATTGAAATATCCTAAATATTTGACAGATATAAAATTATACATAAATTATAAGTACAGAATAACATCTGGAGAAGTGCATTTTAAAACAAATGCTAGCCAAGTTTAGAAAATTCGAAATCATGAAGGACATTACTTAAGTTCTATAAATTTTCACATATGTAATACTTAGACAAGATAGTAATTTAATTCAGTAGTACTGCACTCTTAAAAAAATCTGAGAACGATGGAATTTCAAATTTTTAGAAATCATGATATGTTGTTATTTATTTATAAAATTATCTTTAAAAGCTACAATACACTGAAAGTAAATTATAAACGCTTTAAAATCGGATGATTTCGTAATAAATAAATGAAAGTTGAAATGTTGCCATAAGTATTAATTTTTCTACCGTTTTTAACAATATTTGTTCTCAATAAAATATTACGGCACGAATTTGAGAAATAGTTGGCTTGATGGTTTAGGGATAACAGGTCTGCTTCGTAAGCTTAGGGTTGCGGGTTCGATCTCGGCTGGAGTTGATAGATTTTCTGGATGCCAAAATCGTAGGCGCACATGTCATATGATCATGTAGCGTGTAAAAGATCCCTTGAATATCAATTTGGCTCTGGTACTCTCAGCAATGCTTAGCACCTGACGAGAGTTTGATTTAAGTTTAATTTAAGCGTCCAAATTTGGTGGTGAGAATCACCACTAGATGGTACCACCCTGAAATGGCTCTTGCATTTTGGGGTTTGCCATGTCTGCAAAGACAAAGTTGCCAAAATGCAGCTCTTTAAAAAAATTATTTTGGAAACCTGGAATCAGATTTAGTCAAATAATTTTTGAAATTTCAATGGCAATAAAAGACATCGCTCCATGTTCTTAAGCTACCTCGAAGGATTTTTCTTTCTTTAAAGTTTAAAAATTCGCTATTTAAAATCAATATTTCTGTTTGAAATAAATTTTGCATATATTTCATATAATGGACGATTGTCGGCTTTGGATGAAATCTTAGTCCACATTTTGGGTGAAGGAGGGAAAAAACGGTGACAAAATGTGTCAATGATTTCATTTTCTGAATCCGATTTGTGTCCAAGATAATGGCAATAATTCACCGCATTGATGATAAGTAAGGATGTGCCACAATTAGATCAAACCCAACTTCATATGAGATTAGATTAATTCAGAATTTATTAATTAAATGTTTTGAATTTTTTTTAAAAAGAATACATATGAATATTATTTTTGGTTTTCGTTGCTGTAAAACACAAGTGAAATCGTAAGATTTTATCTATTTTTTTATAATCCGTTAATTGTATGGCTGATTTTAATTACTTGAAAATAAACAGTGCTGAAAAGATCATAAATATTTTTGTTAGCAATGGCTTGCTGTCCAAGCTTGACTGCAGTGTCTTTAAAGGCCCAATAAATGAACAATCCAGCTACATAAACAAAAAAAATGTGAAAAAAACGCCAAAAAGAAAACGGTAGAAAACATTTCGTTCAAGTTGGCGCACTGTTTTGCATTCCCATAATCAATGTTATTTTTTTTTTACTTTTGATGGAGAATTAATAAGAATAAAATATGGATATAAATAGTGATATTGTGAAAAATCACACACATTGCATCTAAGGTAGTCATGTTATAGCAAACAATAACCAGTGTCTTATTCTTCAGACAAAGGCAGTGCTTTTCAAACTTTGTCGACTCATGGAAGAACTGGAACTATAAGGGGTGTTTGTTTCCTGGGAACACCATCCAAAAAAGGTGTCTTAGAAGAATGTATCTTAAAATAATCTTTAAAGTAGAACAACGTGTTATAGGTATTTTAAGTAAAAACTACTAAAAAATACTACACCTTTTTATTAAAATTTTAACCTAATATTCACTTAATTTTATCATTAATAGCATTAATTCGTGCTCAATATATCATTTACCACTGCATTATATTAAATAACTGGGATATTTGTTTGTTCAACACAAACTCTCGTAATCTGAATCTTTTGAAGCTGTGTACAGTTCCTTTAGATATTCTGCGTTCAATTCCTTCTACAATTTGTTTTTGTTGCCGTATACGTTGAGAAATACTTTTATCTTAATTACATTGTTCAGAATGCAATTTAAGTGCTTATAACTGTTGTAAGGGCTGTGGTAGCCTGGTGGAGCACCGGACTCTAGACTGGAAGGCTTGTGATTGATACCCGATGCCACCAAATACTCTCTGAGTACACACGGAATACGTGCTCGTTAAAAAAATAGGTCCAAAAGTCTTGTCGGCTGAATCACGAGTGCAGGGGACTGGAGAATATTTCCCTCCCTTTCAGTCCCATGGCAAAATTGTGAAGGTATAGATAGGTGGTGTCGCCATCTATCGTCCCTTTGCGGAATTTCAACAAGCTAATTCGTACTGTCACATGTATGGTGCTCAAGGCTTAGGCCAATGACAGGTGTACTTCTAGCCCCTTGCCACGATGAATTTCATGAGCCTCGTTCTGTCTACGTCATACAGGTAGCATTAGCCACAACAGTACCATAACTGTTGTAAGAGAAATTTCAATGTATTCTACGGATTTGCCCCCTAAAATTTAACAGCTTATCTGTTTAAATTTAGATTTTAATGTCGAATGTGTTGATATAAGTTGTACTTTCTGCTTCACTTCTGCCTTCGGCAAGCCTTCTGAGTTATCCATTCATGCTTGGTTTTATATTTTGGAAATATTATTTTAAAAGTATTACGTGTTTTTCTTTTAATGTTTTTTCCTTTCACGGTGCGATTTACATAAAAAATTTTAATTTAAGGACTATCAATTTTTTTGGTTGCCTTCTATGTGTGTTTACTATGTAAAACAGATTTTGTACTCAAAATTTTATTAAAAGCTAACCATTTAATTTTAAAGGAAAAACTTAAAGTTTGTGAAATGATTTTAAAACGCTACTCCTCCTATACAAAAATCTACGCACACGTATGAAACTTGATTTACAAGTACGTCAAACTATGTACAATAAAAAATGGTATGGGTTTTACGATAACATGATGGGTACTCGTACAATACTTCTTTTTATGAATGCTTATTCAAAATTCCTTAAAAAATGTATAAATTTTGAGTTTAAAAAAATAAGTATTGCTTTGATTCAACAATGCATACCAACTTTTGTTAGCAATGGGTAAAAAAAAAATTCAAAGCTTTAGGCACAATAGAAAAAAAAGCCTTAGCATTTTAAATGAAGATAAACTTGTTATTTTATCTTTCTGAGATTAGAAAGTTTAAAGTTTGATCTTCCATAGAGATGTGAATAAAAACGAACATAAAAACTATCATAAATCTGCATTTTTTAAGCTTAAAGCTTTCGAATTTTGTGAGGTTACAGAAAAGTATATAAAAATAATAAAGGATAAAAAAATTAGATTTAATTTTTTTGCCGATATTTGTCAATTGAATCGTACTGTGTCACCTTTTTCTTGTACATATTTGTAATAAAAGGAAAAAGGTGCTTTATTGTATACTTTTTAACACTGTTGTTCAAATCTAATTCATTCCATTTCAGTCCTTTTAGTTTTGAAAAAGATTGTAATAGCGAGAACAATACTGTTTTGTGGGGCCCATGATTATAAACACAACGGAATAATCATAATATTGGTAGTACATATGGAAAAAAACTGTTTTAATATTCTATTATTATTATTATATTATAATAAAAGTGACAGAGAATTACTAAAAACAAGGACTATGTGGCGCCGAATTTATTTCCCCCGTGGAATCCTTGTTAGAATCCTTGAGCCTAGATTTAGATACCTGTAGTCATATAAACTCCATAGAGTACGTTAACGTATATTGCATAAACATTTAGTTTTCTTTTCGAATTTTTATTTTGACTAGAAGAACCCATAGGTTATCTTCGTACAGCCCCAGGGGTCCATGGAACCCAGTTTGAAGGCCATTGGTCTAAGAGATCTTACTTTGTAGGTCTTCAAAATGACAAGTCATATTAAAGTATACAGGCATCATATAACGAAAAGGAAAGTGATAACAATGATTCCATTTTGTTTGATTTTAATGTTTAGCAATGTGGAACGCTAGTAGTATACCTTTAATACCGTGTTATTAAGTAGGACGACCATAAACTGTGTGTTAGTTATTCTTCATTTTGCCCTGCTCATCAACTTGCTGCGCGATCAAATATAAAATATAATAGTGTTACGAATTTTTGTATCAGTAATGCTTAAAATAGTGTAAATAATTTATACCTGGATGTATAATAATTTAATATTACTCTCTATTGTGCTTATTTTATGCTGAAATTGTGATATTCGCAAGTAACACCGTTCTTTACTTTATAATGGCGTTTCAATGGAGACTTGGCGAACTGTTGGCGATAGAGCCAAGTTGGCATCATCTTTATTAATTATTTTGGCGATCCTTTTTGGAGATTTAGCGACCATAATAATGCTTTTGGGAATTATTGGAGAAATCGAATATCACGATCTATGACGTAAGTGAGTATAAATAGGTACTTCTCACTGAAGAGTCAGAATTGTCACCGTTGAAGAGTCGAGCAGTGACTAATTATTACTTCGGCTATTGAATAGGACAAACGAGTGTTTGTTAATAACCTTTAACATATTTGTATTTTAGACATTGATCTCTTTGTTTAAGAGTTGTAGAAGGTGTGAAGAAACCTTTTGAGATTTATTAAAAGAGAGAGAATTATAATGCTGTGTCCTACATTTCAAGAATCATTTCTCTACAATACTTTTCATCGCTCTAGAAAAACTATATCTTTCTTTAAGACTGATAGCATAAAATCCTCGAACCCAGATCTACGGAACAGTTTATTTCTTGGAACCCAATGCGTTTTACATGTCCATTTATTATAGTGAATAATAAATTTGTATACTCTATAGGAATAAGTTTCCAAATATAACTATATGAAAATTGTCTTTTATAGATGATAATTTGTTATTCTCGGTAAAAATCATGTTTGGTGAAAGTGGAGAAAATTATATATTTTACAATTAATTTAACAGCATTTCTATATTTAAAGTGTATTAAATCCTAAATGTATTTTATAGACTAAAACTGTACTGTATAAAAAAAAATTGTATTTATTTTTGCACCCCTCTTAAATACCTTTTCATGCCTGAAAATTGCGCAACTAAAAAAATAATTGCATATTAAGAACAACTTCTTAGTTTTAATTTATAAGGAATTTGTTTTAAAAATTGAGGATTATATTATTTTACATACTATAATTAATACTTCGTACAAGAGCAGTATGGATTACATTCTGTATCGCCATTGGAAAAACAGCTTAAATTTCTTAAAACACATGTCTAAAGTACCGAAAAATATATACTTTGAAATGGGTATAGTAATTATAAATACAAAAATCTGACTACGTTCAAACGTAAGATAATTTTGATGCCAATTATTATTTTTATACTGAAATATTAGCCTTTTAATCGCTTGTCTACGAATTAGTCGTCTTAGAATAGTAGCAAAAGTCAGCAATTCATCTTCATTTCGAAGATCTGGAATCCTCTAAATGAAGATGAATGTAGGTCGTACCATTACTCAAACTGTGCCCAATGTTCTATCTTAATATTATTTCTTCACGTTTCCAATCTAAGACAAATTTAGAGTCTGAATTGAGCGCTGAAGTACCTGAACACAGTCGAGAGCTCTGATTGAGATTTGTTGTGTGTGTGTGTGTGTGTGTGTGTATATGACATCAATTTAATTGAATATTAAAATTATATATGACAATAATGTGTCAAAATATTTGATGAATAGTAACAAATACATCTTTTTTCTCATCAAGGAAATTTCATCGATATGTTGTTGATTACATTTTAAAGCTAATTATTTTGAATGTAATGTTGAGAGGGCACAGTAAGATTCACAATTGATAAACAATCAAATTAAAAATTTTTAGTCTAAATTTTTCTTTATATGTTTTTCTATAAGTTCAAAAACATAATAATAGAAAAATTTAAGTTAAATTAAGTAACATATTTTTTTAAAAAAGTCAATTCTCACGAAGGTCAACAGAGAACAATTTTATTTTAGTTAATTAAATTTAATTAATGAATCATATCTGAAAAAACTGTATCAGCATCAAGTGTCATTCTCTACAAGTTAAAGATATATATTAGGTTGGGGGAAAAGAAATCCATTATTTTTTCGGTAGATAGCTGTAGTGTCGATACCTTCGATACCTCGTGAAGTATCGACCAAACAGTTTCAAATTTAGACTCGTTGTCAAGGTGACATTTCACACTAAGTAAATTATTTTGCTGTTTTTTGTTTGGTCCATTTAGTTGTGGGTTACACGATGTTAAAAATGGAAGGCAACAAATGGAAAATTCGGTACATTTTACAGTGTTTCTTTGATAAAGGCGAAACTGCAAGCCAGGTGGCTGAAATTGTGAATATTGCTTATGGTGCCGATACTGTAACAGCTAATTACATGCAATTTTGGTTTCTTCGATTCCGTTCAGGCATTTTTGATGTTAAAGTTGCCCCACGCCCACCATCGAAAATGTCGATAAAATCACAGAAATAATCGAAGTTGACCGACATGTTAGTAGTCGTAGCATCGCCCAGGATCAACCATAAAACAGTTTTAAGCCATTTGAGCAAAGTTGGATTCAAAAAGAAGCTCGGTGTCACACCAATTAACACCAATAAACAGGATGGATCGAATTTCCATCTGCGAAGCTGTGAAGACCCCCTTGGGTCTCACTCTGGACACCAAGATTAATTTGAGGCAAAGAATCACTAAGAGCCATTTTGTATAATAATAACTTGTATTTATTATATCCAGTCTAAAAAAACCCTCTAATAACATATAATATTTCTATCTTACGTCAAATAAAAGGGGTTTACCTTTTATATTAAATTAAATTACGAATTATGAAATTAATTAATAATTATGCTCAAGATCAAGTAAGGTCTACCGAAATAGGAGGTCCGAGAAAAACACGTACTTGAATTATTAGCTTTAATTAACTTTAACTAATTTTACTAAACTAACGCTTATTTTAAGCGTACATAAATTAAACTTACCGCTGGTATATCGACTTTCTGGTTCTTCTGTGGAATAGCAGCAATAAGTCTTCACTAACGTTATCTCCTGGAATCCTCTAAATTCGAGGTTACTGTTGCTGGCTCAATAGCCTTCATTCCTGCTAGCTTATATCGCTCGACTTAAATACCCTATCTACTTTGCATATCCCGTTCACCTTTTGGAGTTGATTGGAAATATACGCGAATTTATAATCCCCCAAAAGACGCCTAAGAATATTAGTGGAAAGGTTCCCTTCAGATTCGTCACAAAGCCCTAGATAAACGGGATGAAATCGACCCATTTCTTAAGCAAATGGTGACTGGGGATGAGAAATGGGTCACATACGACAATATTGTGCGAAAACAATAGTGGTTAAAGCGCGGTGAATCAGTTCAAACGGTGGCCAAATCCGAACTAACATCCAGGAAGGTTATACTATGTATTTGGTGGGATTGGAAAGGAATAATTTATTATGAGTTGCTTCCGTTGTGCCAAACACTAAATTCAGATATCTACTGTCAACAACTGGAATGTTTGAAGCTAGTGACTGAGCAAAAAGAGTTAGAATTGGCCAACAGAAGAGGTGTTGTGTTCCATCAGGACAACACCAGGCCACTCACGTCTGTAGTGACTCACCAGAAACTCTGGGAGCTTGATTGGAAAGTTTTAATGCATCCACCATTTAGTCCGGAACTGGCATCAAACCACCTTTTTCTCGCATTACAAAACTTCCACAGAGATAAGAAATTGGGATCAAGAGAAGATTGTGAAAATCGATTACTAGAGTTTTTTGCCAATAAATACTAAAACTTCTATTAGAGAGGCAATGTGAATTTACCTTTAAAATGGCAACAAATTATACAACAAAACGGTACATATTTGACCCAAATCAGACAATCCGAAACATGTTAAATAAAGTTTTGAATTTCATGCAAAAATAATGGATTTCTTTTTCCCCTACCTAATGTATATTTGTATCTAAGAAAATTCTTTATAAAAACTTACTGGTGCCATTTGTTGGTGCTAATTCTAACTTCATCAGAAATAACTTAATATTAAAGAATAAGATTTAATTAATGAATTAATACTTGAAAAAATTTATTTACATCAAGTGTCGTCCATTGCAAGGATAAAATATGTATTCGAACTTCAGTAGAAGGATAAAATGTATTCTAGCATCGATTGGAAATTTGAACAAGATATGTATATAAATAAATAAATATACATAAGGCGAGAGTAAAGTAATATAGTAGTAACTATGTGAAAAATACCTAGATTTATAATAATGGTTATGTTTATTTTTACTTTTATCCCAATAGCAAATGAAAATTTTAACTACAAAGTCACTAATTTTTCTTTATTTCAAATGATAAGACTTTATTTCTATTGAACCAAATGTTTTCATATTTTTCTAGCTATTGTTCTTATCACGTGTAACAAAAGTTAGTACGCAGTTTTGAATGATATCAATACTTATTTTTGAAAAAAAGAATAGTTAAAATTAGAATTTTTATTTTGTTAAGGAATTTTCACTAATCACCCTTAAAAAAGAATTATACGAATTTCAATTATGTTATCACAAAATCTATGCGCACTTTTGTTATGCATAGTTTGAAGTACTTTTTATTACAATTTCAAGGTAGCATTTTAAAGTCACTTCAAAATATTTTATATTTTCCTAAAAAATTAAATGTATTGCTTTTTGTGGTATTTTGAACACAAAAACTGTTTTGCATCATATATATTCATAGAGGGCAAACAAAAAAAATTTTAAAATCCTTCTATCAAACAGATTTATTTTATAAATAATACATTTCCTCTTAAATCAAAGAGCTTTTTTATATTTCTTTAAGTTTATCTAATAGCATATTTGTGTAATGGAAGAAAGGTTTCATGATAAACTTGTGAATAAAAATATCTACGTAATTTATTTATTTCGATTTTAGCTGGTATTGTAATTTTTTTTCTCAAAAACTCAAAAATGTAAAAAATTCGGGGGAAGATACGTTTAAATAATTAATCGCTGAAAAATAGTTTTAACTAGTTAATCAATGGAAGAATACATTTAATTAGATAATCACAGAAAGATACATTCAATCAATTAATCACTGAAAGAATACATTAAGTAATTCAGAAAACAAAAAGAAAAATAAACAATAATTAAATAAAAAAAATATTTTTCAGATTCAATAATTTTAAATGTATTCTTTTTAGATGTGACTGTTTGAACGAAAGCCGAATAAGGATATGTTTACTTTATTTTTTTATATTCATTAAGAATATGTTAAACTATTATTTTTTTAAGCAATGAATTTCCTCGTGTCATTTATAATATTGTAAATACATATTGAACAATTACTTTTAAAACTAAAAAGATTTTCACATAATTTCTTATGAAAAGATTGATTGATTGATTGAATATTAACGTCACACTGTTCAGCTACACGAGGGCTTTTGGCGACGGACCACGTAATTTTGAACCATGGTCAAGTGACGTGGACGACACCTGAGCTGGCACTCCTCTCCTAACTGCCACACCACACCAACGGGAGGACGTTTCAGCTCTCGACAGATTTAACGTGCATCGCTGCCCTACACGGCGGGTCTTTAGTGGTACTGGGCTCGAACCCGTGACAAAGCAAGCCACGGTCCGATACCTATACCACTCAGCTACCGCGGCCTTCTTATGAAAAGAATAGAAAATATTAACAAAGTTTGAGAATAACGATAACTCAAATAAAAAGGTAATGGCTGTTAAAATGTATAGTTTATACATAACTTCAATCAAAAACTCTACTTCAGAATTCAACACCAAACTTCACCTCTTAATCAAAAGACTTCTACGGTTTCACATATTAGATTTCAATATGTTTAAGAAATCTTTATGTATTTTATAAACATTCCCGTTTGAATCGTCAAATATAAAATGTATTGTTTGTAAAAAGTCGTACATAAATTAAATTTTCTACAACTGTGGATTTCTAAAACTCTCATACTATCACGGAAATTAATTTCTTTACTCTGCATGTGCGCAATTGCACAATTCGATATTGCACAGTCCATGGAAGGTGGAGTTGCCAGAGCCTCGAGAGGTTTGACTTCTGCCTGATGGTTCGCGGGAGGTATTTTATTTCCTTCCTAACACCCATTGGAAAAACCAAAGGAGGTATTCCCCTATCCACCACCTGGGAACGAGCTCTATTGGCGTTACAGACTTCCCCTTCCCCCTGACTCGTTCGACCTTGCACTAAAAAAGAACCTGCCTCGGTAATGAAAGAAAAAGGTAACCATACCGTCGAATAAATTACCAACCAAACTCAAAACCTGGCAATCGCCTACACTGACGGGTCATCCAACCAAATCTTAATAGAGGGATGCTGGTATCTTCTTTATTTCTTCAAACAGAGCGCATGAGTACCGTAAAATTCAAGTAGGGAAAATCGCATCCAACTATACAGGCGAACTCATTGCTAATAAGAGTGCTTTTGGAGATTTTCCTTTCAAAACGCTTCCAAGAATCCAGCGGCATTATAATCTTCAGTGACTCAAGATTCCCCCTATAAGCCATCCAGAAGGGCATGTGCCAAATCAGATACAAAATCCTCCAATCCATCGACCACAACATCACAAAAAAGAGATCCTGCTCACTACAATGGATACCAGCCCACATAAATATCCTCGGTGATGAGAAAGCCGATAAACTTGCAAAAGAATCCAGAGCTTGCCCCCAATCATTTAATCTCACGACTCTCATCGACACCAATGCAACTGCCAGGTAAAGACTAATCAACAATAATTTTAAATATTCCATCCCAGCTCTAAATAGCAAACGTACAATAGCATCTATACTAACTTGATTTAGAACAAAGCACGTAAAAGGAATGAAAATCTCAACTGAAGGACAAATAAATTACACACATCATTCCCCAAACTGCCTTAATGTTCAACTGTCTTCACAAAATATCCTCAGTTGCCCAGCAATTCAAGACAGGTTTTTTCAAATTAAGCCCAAAAGACCCAGATTTGATCTTCCATGAAAAAAGCTGTTGAGAATGCCGAAGCCGTTTTCGACAGCTTTGGAACGATTTAAAGTGTTTTTTTTATGAATCTGCACATCATACACACGCCAACAGTAACTCTGTACGTGTAATAACTGACAAAACATTCAAAATTTAAACTAAAAAGTTTTTTCTGAATATAATATGAGACGAAAAATCTCTGACATCAATGTTGAAATACAATAAAAAAGGCCGATATGATATTTGAAAAATTCCAAGTACACATGGTAAGAGTTTTTATGGAAATATTTGGTTTCAAGTTCCAATGACAAAGCATAGATACTCGCGGTGATAAATATGCAGCGTTAATGACTCTTATTTAGGTTCAGCGTAGGGATTGCATCCGGGATCCCAAGGTTTTTCAAAATTCCGGAATCCCGGGATTCAAATAGCTAATCCTGGTACTTAATTTTTGTCTGAATTATATTTTGAATCTTTTTATTCATCAAAACTTTCTAAGAATTTAATTCTTAAAAAATTTATATACATTCATCAATATGTATTCAGAGTTTTTTTAGTGCTATAAGTAACGAAATATATATACAGCTCTTATTTCTCGTATGGAAAAACGTCGCAAAGGTCTAAGTGTTTTACTGAAATACTTACAAAATGGTATAAGCAACGTCTCAGAAATAGATTTTGTCACCGCTCCTTCTTCAATTAAATGTCGTAAATTAATAGTGGATCAACTTTATAGACTTAGCGCTTCAAATCCCAATGCATTATTAACAGCTCATACAACTGGATCTTCCATTTCATATGAAGTAAACTTGAAATTGATTCACATTCTGACACAATAACTGAATTCATTTGTGCACAAAACCCCTTAAGTGTAGCAAAAGAACTAGATAAAGATATCAAAGAGGAATATGTGTATCAATGTAGCCTATTAGATTTTCAGACACTGTCATTAAAAATTCAAAAAAAAAATGTGTCTTTTTTTAAAATACAGGGGGACGTGGTGACTACCTGGAAAGAACATATTCCTATTTCATGACGATAAAGCCTACTAATGTAGAGTCTGAACGAGCGTTTTCTTCTGCAGGGCAATTTGTAACAAAAATAAAAAGACGTTTGAACGCTGGAGGAGCTGTGTTTTCTAAAAGCTTATTTACAGAAACACAAGAAATGAAGAAATGTTTCTATTAAATTTCATAATGAATTATTTTCATTTGTTTTTTTATGATAAATTAAGATTTGCTTTTATTTGTTTCAGTAAATAATAATATGAAAATCAATGTTTTAATCATATTTTCAGTTTTATTATGCAATTTTAACTATGCCAATGTGTAAATATTTTTCATAAATAGCCCAATCCTAATCCCGGGACCAATCCTGGATTTTGGATAATATAATCTTTAAATCCCAGGATTTAAAATATTTCACGGGATTGCATACCCTGGTTCATCGCATGTCTTAATTTCATCAAAAAATGCTGCGGATTATGATTTGGAAACTTCCAATGCCAAATTCAATTTAATCTCAAAATCATTATTTCGCGATCACTCGCGCGGGGTGTACTGTACACCCCAGCAACAAGAAAATCCTCCCAGGATTCTAAAATGAATGCACAGAACCACGATTTTTTCTGCAGCTGCACATTTTAGGTCATTGAACCTTCAGGCCTGATGCAATCCTTCTTTCTCGAACGATTGGAATGCAATGACCTTCAAAAGTTTAGATTATATACAGTCTGCTCTGAATGTATATATAATGATTAAAATATTATTTTCTACTTTCTACAATCATTACCTTATTACTTATAAAGTATATTTATTACTGGTATATACGTTTTATTGGTTTATGAAAAGATAATAAATTATGTGTTTTAAAATGAAAATTTTGTATGTTTAGTTTAAATTCATGTTAGTCTCATTTCTATGAAATAATTTTAACAATTTTATTTGTATAATACAAAAAACATCTTGTACTTTGTAAATATGTATCTTAATGACTTAATTTTATTTTCATAATTAAATACACGTGTTAAAAGTTTGGGGTGTTCTCTACACCCCGCGAGTAACGACGGTACCAAAATCTGGCGCGAGTGACCGCGGGTTATGAAGTGTAGTTAGGTGCCGGCCTTTTCATTTATTTTAGGATTAGGTTACTAGGTACAACACTCTAACATAATTTTAAGACGTAAACCGAAGTCCTATGCCAAGTGGAATATTTTATGCGTATAACACGACAAACATACATAATCAAATTCTCCTTGTGCTATCTTTTACATTCAGATGAATAGACCAACTTATATCAGTTATATATATATATATATAGAGAGAGAGAGAGAGAGAGAAAGAGAGAGAGAGAGAGAGAGAGAGAGGGTCATATATTGCGAGTTACCAGACGGCATGCATTGGCATCTTCATTCGGGTCATAAATCTGTCTGGGATTAATATTCTCATTATACTCTGTACAAGTCATAATTCTTTCTCTCCCCAAAGAACATTTAATAGGAATCGTGAAATATGACTTACTATCCGCTACACGCCCACTTCGCTGAGTATTTCGTGATGTTCTATGACTATTCTGTTTTTAAGTTATTGATATTCGGCAGAGAACTAAGCTATCGATTGCATTCATAAACATTCTCATGGCTCTCGCCTATTGGCTTAAAAGAAGCTGGGCTTGAACTTCTAAAATGAAAGTATAATATCGTTTACGTCCTCCTAACACTGCCACCCACCAAGTCGATATTCATGAAACCATTTTTAGCGGATTTCTTCTCAGAAAAAAAATTATTAAATTTAAAGTTATTAATTTTAAAATTAACGCCTAGGTAAACTCCGCAACAATCCTTGGAATTGGATTACTGTATAATACTCGTTCTTACCAGATCTCTCCACAGCAAAAAAGAAACAGGGCATTCGAATTTCACGTCTTTCAGTGTAATAGATCTGGAAAAGCTTCAAGCATGATTGAATCAATCAGTAGGCTTGGCAACAAAGGAGAAAGAACAGCTTATAAATATAACAACAGATTCGACGTTTAAGTATAAATTTAAGCTGGATGAGCCTGTAAATTTTTGTTTGCAAATTTACGGAACACGCAGAAGTTTCTCATACAGTTATAAACACTTTAACGCTATTGTGAACAATATGTTTAAGTTAAAAATATTCCCCAACATATGAGGTAACAAAAACAAAATATAGAAGCAAATTAACATTCTAAGTGAGATGCGACACCACACAGCTTCAAATTCCTTAGACTTCGATTGTATGTGTAAAAAAATCCAAACACATATTCCATTTATTAAATGCAATGCAATGATAGATGTCATATTGAACATGAATCAATTACTTTACATTAATACAGGGCGATTCATAAAGAAGTACACACTTTCCCAAAGTGGTAAGACAACAACAGTTAAAGACACGCAACACCTCAGTGTAAGTAGATGTAATCTTAATGTTTGTGTCTCAGCCCTGAGGAAAGTGTCATAGGCAACAGCATGAGTGTTATGTGACTAGACAGCAAAATATGGAGGCGTCTGCATTGGAAAATGAGTTTGTGTTCTTGAGTTTAGCAAAATGTAATGGAAGCAATTTTTTGGGTATGTTAACTCTTTGGTTGATACTATAGTTGCAAGAAAACATAGAAAACTTCATTCTGCAATTGAATAATACATCATCTAAGAGGTAGGCCAACGTGACAGATTACCTCGTTTAACATCTCCCTCACCGATTGATTGGATGAGCCATGCACTACAACATGCGACTTATTCAATGACCACACAGATGTCCTGATTTAACACCTTGTGATTTCTTCCTGTGGTCGATCGTAAATGACAAGGTATTCATCTATCCCCCCCCACATTATCCATCTAGAGAAGCTGAAACAGCGTATTGATGGACTTGATTCCAATACCTTAACACGAGTTTGGTCGGAAATGGATTACTGGTTCGATGTTTGTTGTGTAATTAAGGGTTCATACATAGAACATCTGTGATTAATTGTTCAAAACATCTTCAAAATTTGAAGCAAAGAGTGTTTTTTTGGAGGTATAGAACTTTAAATTGCAATAAAACAACGATGTATTATTCGATTGACATGAACTTTTTTATTCGAAAGATAATCTTGTGGCATTACATTTTAAATATGATTTCTGGCATATGGCTGCCACGGCTGGCTCGGATGTAGTCCAATCTGGACGTCCAATTTTCGATGACTTTTTCCAACATTTGTGGCCGTATATCGGCAATAACACGGCGAATGTTGTCTTCCAAATGGTCAAGCGTTTGTGGCTTATCCGTCCGTTGGTGTGGTGTAGTAGTTAGGAGAGGGGGGTGCCAGCTCAGGTGTCGTCCACGTCACTTGACCATGGTTCAAAATTACGTGGTCCGTCGCCAAAAGCCCTCGTGTAGCTGAACAGTGCGACGTTAATATTCAATCAATCAATCAATCAATTGTGGCTTATCCGCATGGACCAATGACTTTACATAGCCCCACAGAAAATAGTCTAGCGGTGTTAAATCACAAGATCTCGGAGGCCAATTCACAGGTCCGAAACGTGAAATTAGGCGGTCACCAAACGTGTCTTTCAATAAATCGATTGTGGCACGAGCTGTGTGACATATTGCGCCGTCTTGTTGGAACCACAGCTCCTGGACATCATGATTGTTCAATTCAGGAATGAAAAGTTAGTAATCATGGCTCTATGCCGATCACCATTGACTGTAACGTTGTGGCCTTCATCGTTTTGAAGAAACGGGATTCCACCAGCCCATAAAGCGCACCAAACAGTCAGTTTTTTGGATGTAACGGTGTTTCGACATACACTTGTGGAGTAGCTTCACTCGAAATGCGGCAGTTTTGTTTGTTGACGTAGCCATTCAACCAGAAGTGCGCTTCATCGCTAAACAAAATTCGCTTATGAAAATCGGGAACAACGGCAATCTCGTTTTGGGCCTATTCGACGAATCTACGCCTTGCTTGATCATATTTAAAATGTAATGCCACAAGATTATCTTTCGAATAAAAAAAACTCATGTCAATCGAATAATACATCGTTGTTTTATTGCAATTTAAAGTTCTATACCTCTAAGAAAAACACATTTTATATGTAGAGTGTAAACCAGAGTTTCTCAAACAGTGGGGTGCCTCCCCCCTCAGGGAGCGATCCTATTGTAAAGCCGAAAACAAAAGACCATTTTTTTAAAAAAAATATATTAATTTACTGAACGTAAAAAACACATAAACCCGGATGAGAAGTATTTCGATACCATAAGTAAACTGTATCTCAAAACATAGTCAATAATAATCTCTCTATAAGAATTAAAATATCGTGCAAATCAAAAATAAAAAGAAGAAAATAATAGTGCTTGTACAGAATTAGTGGTTTATGAGAAATCAGAAAGAAAAGTATGTCAAAATATGCAATTTCAAAACTCCGAATGGCTTAAAAAGCTTGTTGAAAATTTTATCCGAACCAAATATAATCAAGGGAAAGATTTAGAAGATATTCAATTCTATTAGGAAGCTTCCGGACTAAATTCAAACTTGTCAAGCAAGCTGTCTAAAGTTTGGTTCTCACAAACACAATCCACAGACATGTAGTACATTTGGAAACGCCATATAGCACGCCATTGCAGCCAGGCGATGAGAACTAGCACAGTTGATCCAAGCTTAAGTTGTGATTAAAGTGGTAAGATGCGTAAAAAAAATTCAGGAAGTGGGAACAGAATGAATAATTTCTCAGCCTTAGTTAGATAAATGTTACCATTAACGTACATAATTCAGTTATTTTATAGAATAATTAGGTATTTTATAAAATAACTGGACAATACAGTTAAAATATATAATAGATGAAACATTTCAATATAGCTGTATTTGTAATTCTTTAAATAATTAGTGTCATTCAATCATTTTAATTAATTATAATTAAATGATCGCATTGTCACCCAAAATAATAGTGTATAAAGAAGTTCAGCTCAAATAAATGATTTAAAATGTGAGAAAAAATCCTTTTCAATTTTTGACCCATATCACCAAAAATGAAGCCAACTTGAATGTATCTATAATTTTTTGAATAATTAGTTTCAATCAAATAATTTTTATTAATTAAAAATAAATTACTGCATTGTCATCCAAAATGATCATGTATATAAAATTTCAGTTAAATTGAGCGCTTTAAAAAAAATGTATTTTATTAACGATTAAAAATGTGAACAAGGTAAATAAAGAATGTTTTTTTAGAGGTATAGAACTTTAAATTGCAATAAAACAACGATGTATTATTCGATTGACATGAAATTTTTTTATTCGAAAGATAATCTTGTGGCATAACATTTTAAATATAATTTCTGGCATATGACTGCCACGGCTGGCTCGGATGTACTCCAATCTGGACCTCCAATTTTCGATGACTTTTTCCAACATTTGGGGCCGTATATCGGCAATAACACGGCAACTATTGTCTTCCAAATGGTCAAGCGTTTGGGGCTTATCCGCATAGACCAATGAGTTTACATTGCCCCACAGAAAATAGTCTAGCTGTGTTAAATCACAAGATCTTGGAGGCCAATTCACAGGTCCAAAACGTGAAATTAGGCGGTCACCAAACGTGTCTTTCAATAAATCGATTGTGGCACGAGCTGTGTGACATGTTGCGCCGTCTTGTTGGAACCACAGCTCCTGGACATCATGATTGTTCAATTCAGGAATGAAAAGATTAGTAATCATGGCTCTATGCCGATCACCATTGACTGTAACGTTGTGGCCTTCATCGTTTTTGAAGAAGGATTCCGCCAGCCCATAAAGCGCACCAAACAGTCAGTTTTTTTGGATGTAACGGTGTTTCGACATACACTTGTGGAGTAGCTTCACTCGAAATGCGGCAGTTTTGTTTGTTGACGTAGCCATTCAACCAGAAGTGCGCTTCATCGATAAACAAAATTCGCTTATGAAAATCGGGAACAACGGCAGTCTCGTTTTGGGCCCATTCGATGAATCTACGCCTTGCTTGATGATCGTTTTGATGAATTGCTAAACCAAACTGAGAATAAATCACTTGACAGCTGTTAAATCGGTCGCCATCTTGGAAAGTAATGCCAACTTAAACTTCTATACCTGGAAAAAAACACTCTTTATTATCCCACATAATTCTATTAAAAGTAAAATATAATGTATTATATTATTCTTGATTTATAGTGCATTGAAATTGTACACTTCTCCAAAAAATTTCTTACAAATATAATATTTTTAATTGTCTTTATTTAAAGTATCTATATAACATGTTGATCTACTTTAAATATTGTTTTAAGAAATAATTTTCTAAGAGGTACGTTTTGGATGGGGTTCTCTGAAGACACCTTATAGTTTCAAAGATTCCGTGAGTTTGAAGACCACTACTCTACACAATATCACATTTAAAATTCCTCTGTGTTTTGGTACGCTATCACTTAGCTTAGCAGAATATTCTTATTGCTTATTTCCTTCAATTATCGCATTATCTGGCAACTGAAAAGTATTTTTTGCGATGTCAAGCAAGTGATGACGTTTCTTCTGACATTTAGTGCAATCGCATTGTTCTGGGATGCTTCTCTCAACATTTATTTTTTCATCCCCTCTAATTCCAACTACCACCATTCAGCTAATTTCTCCGTAAAAACAATAGAACTAGAATATCGTTGTTTATCAAGAGATAGCATCAAATCGGAAGATTCGTAAGTCAACAAACGCTTTTGGCTCGGATGCTTAGTAGAAGAGGGGAAAAAGTATAAGTAAAAGATTAACCTTCGCGGTGCTTTTGGCAAACATCATGTACTGTGACTCAACAAATGATGATCTACAACTCAACCCCGTCAGTGGATTCCGCTAAGCACATTCCAGAGAATTACGTAGTGAGCTCTCTCCTTTAGAAAAGAGTTAATTTCTTGTAACAATTAGTTTCGGTGGCGCACTTTTTTAGGTTGTAATTTATTTCTCTTTAGATTACGCAAAGCTGTTGGGATGGGGTTAGTCGAGAACGAAGTCTTTGTGTTGGAGAGTGACTGATCTAAAAAAATCAAGATATGGAAGTGTGAATTAGCCTTTGTTGTATTTTGGTTGTATACATGGAAGAAAAGGATGCCAGTGACCTTATTTTGGATATGATTCGTGTACATTTAGTTCGTATTATTTTAATCTATTTTCATGCGCCATTGAAATCTTCTTTCACCGGTTCGTAAATATAGTGTATCATCTGCTGGAAAAAGGGAAAATTTTTAGTCCCTATGAAAGCTATTGTTTTATTAGGTACAAGGGAAAATACTGTCGCTTTTTAACACGCGCACGCTCATGCGTTGTCGAACCTGAGCAGAAGTTGAATTAAACTGGTTTAAACATTTAGATTACTATACTATTGATGGTTTCGACACATTTTTTCGCATTTTGGTCAGTTTTTTTAAGCTTGTAAAACTGTCGACATGAGTGAAGAGAAAGCGCACTTGGCACTGTATGTCAGTGTTTCTCAAACTGGGGGGGCGCCCCCTAGGGGGCGCGAGCGTATTGAAAAGTCAAAAACAAAAGATTATTGAAACAAATTATGAACTTACTAAAAGTAAACAAATACATTCTGACATAATAAAAAAAAGGTAATACTCATTTAAACTATAATTCACTTATAGATGTATCAGTACTGCACAATCTATTTTATAATTAATTTAACAATGTTAAGTTAAGGACAAGTTTTTTTTTAATAATTACCAGTGACCCCATGGATTTGTCATACATAAAATCACATGCCAGCACTTTTACTTATCTGGATATAATCTGCGCGGTTTTTATAATTAATCCCTTAAATGCCAATTAAAAATTACGCGATTCGTTCAATAATGCCACGTAAGTAAGTGTTTGTGGTGTATTAAGTGGGGGTAGAAAAGGAATAAATAATCGAATCATCTGAAACAAGTAAATCCTACGCAAACACTGTCAATGACATTTTAATGCTTTCCAAAGCCTTCGGAATAATTTTATGGATAGCAGTGCACAGAAAAGATAGTATTTCGGAAAGACGTATATATACGTCTGGGACAATTAACACCCTGGCTGAGCGAGACGCCTATATACGTCGTAGGGACTTAAGAGGTTAAAGTCGTATTGTGGGTTTAGAGTCAAAGTATAGTATTATTAAATGCAATACATCATTATTGTATGGGAGGAAGACGCGATGCAAATTATGATTGAATATTTGGTCGCAAACGTTGAAAGTTTAAGAACCTTCTGTATGTTGTTTGAGTTCCAAAAAGCGAAAAACGCGATCATGGTAAATAGAAGCTTGTGTAACGTGTTTGGGAGAGGAAGCAGTAGCAGCTCTAACATGTCAAAGGTGGCTTGTGAAATTTTGCTCGGGTGTTTTTTCTTTGAAATATTGATCCAGATCAGGGAGGCCATTAGATGTTAGTGATGAGTGCTACGCAATATTATGAGGACAATTCTCACTTTAACTTCCACACAAATGGGTTTGAAGTTTAGAATTCATCAAACTACTGCTTTGGATTACATTTTAATACAATCTAAATGTAATGCAGGCTTGGTTTCGTGTGCAAACTCTCTGTTCGGGTGCCACGCGAGTTAAGCGGGAAAACATTTAAGGACATAATTTCGATATGCTCTTCAAATCTTGGTCGTTACAAAAAAAGAACCCTTTCTGGACCACTTGGTGACTGGAGATGAAAAGTGGATAGTGTATAAACGCGTGGTTTGAAATAAAGTATATGTTTACAAAGGGGAGATACTACCACTCCCTTCCAAAGCTGGCGTGCATCAGAAGATTATGATGTGTTTTTATAGTGAGACAACAAGGGTACAGTGCACTATGAGTTGCTGAATTAGAGTTCTAGAGAAGAAAACTATGAGTTGTTCTTGTTCGCAACTTTATGTTTTGAATAAAGAATTCAATATAAACGTCTATCTTTGGCCAACAGAAAGGGTGTGTGTGATTCTTCATCCAGACAACGCTTGATCATACGTGGCAGTAAAAGTTGTAGAGTGAGGTCAGGAACTTTTATCTCAGCCAACATAAACTCCTACTATTGTACCATCTAACTATAATCTGTTCAGGTTGCTACAAAACTTTCTTGATGGAAATGAGTATATAAATTATGAAGAAGTCCAGATGACATTGGGAGAATACTTTGTCTCAAAAACAAAGGACTTTTTTCCTAGGGGGTTACAGATAAGCAGCCAGAACGCTGGACAACTGTGTCCAGCGTTCTGGCAGGGACACACGAAAAATGATATACTTTAGATTAAATTTGAAATAAGTAGTTTAAAAATTGTTTTTCTCTTTAGAAAAAAATGACACAACTTTCCCTTACATACAATAATGTTTCAATTGGATTAAAGCGTTTCTTTTAGCAACACAACTTCATGGGTGCTAAATTTTACGGAACTTTAAGTAGAACAGTAAATTATATTGTGATTAGAAATCATGCGGTAGTCTAGGGGATATGGCAACAAGCCAAAGGGCGGTGTGTCATGAGTTCAAGCCCTAATGCCACTGAAGCAGTGCTTTTCAAACTTTCAATACTGGCGCCCCCCTTTTCAATCACAATTTTTACCGCCCCCCTTATACATTAATAATGTACTGAATGCAATAACACTGCACTTTGACGCTAAAGCAACACTCTTTATTATAAACCGCACAAATTCATGACATAAGTAGTAAATTTTGTGTATGTTACTTTTAAGCAAAAAAAAATTAAGTAATAGGATAATTATTATGCTAGTTTTCCTCTCTCTAATTTTTAAATTGGGACACATTGAAAAATGCGGAGATTGCTTATATAGATATCAGCTAAATATAGAAAAAGACCTCAGAGGGTCAATTTCTAATCATAAGCATTCCTTTGAAAAACTTTGCTCTGTAAGACAAGCCCATGGAAGACGCTAATACTTATTATAAACTTGTTCTTAATTTAGCATTAATTAATTAGTTATAAAATACTCTGTGCAGCACTGATACATTAAAAGTATACCGGCTGAAGTACCCGCTCTTTGCACGAGTTCATTTATAATAAAATAAAACATTATTGATATAATCGCTGAATTGTAAGGAGAGTGTAAGTTCAAGTACGCGACAATGTTTACAAAAATGTAAAATGATTTTTTAAAATGATTGTTCAAATTATAATAAGTTTTAAGCGAACTGTAATTTTAAGCCACACAGAATTAGCATTTAGAATTGATGTTGAATAATGAACAATAAAAAAAATCCTGATGAAGAATAATTGTATTATTTTTAATATTTAAAGCGAAAAGACTTCAACATGTTTTAACCCTGGAGCAGGCACGCACTCGATACTAATGATCGAGCAGGGTGATTTGAGTCACCCCAATCCTTTTTTTTATAATTATTTTTATAGTACACAGTAAAAATCGTAATTCCAGTGAATAATTTAATTAAGAGAAAATATACTCACCTACTTTCAAGGACACAGAAAATATTTCGGAAAAAAAGTTATCACACCGGGAACACAGTCAAAACAAGTACCTTAAGACTGTAAGAAAAACGTTTGTCACTCCCAGAAAGAGGGATATATGTGACAAATATATTTTAGTTCACGTTAAGACTGTCAAATACGAGGATAGGGTCAGGGCCATTGGTAACAATTAAACAGTTTTGCCAGAATTACCGATTTCATGCACTCTGTGCTCGGCGTGACCGCTCCCGGATTAAAAGTGTATTTATTACAATATGGATGCTCTAAAAAAATATGTAAAATGTTTTTCATTATGCTTTTTATGTTTGGGAATACTCATAAAAATAAATCTTGGCCTAGTAATCCTTCAAAATGCTCTCTGTGCTTTTCCAAAAATCATAAATATGTTTTACAAGGAAAAAAGCGCAGCAGAAATAGTTTTTTTACAACTTTCCTAAATGAAAAAACAAATATATAAGAGCAGGGACATAACTAACTGTACAAGTAAGTTCGAAGGTCAAACCGCAGCAAATACATTCTGCTTCCAACAGCTGATGGCAATAATATATAACAGTGATGAATTTTTTATCTTCCTAAATTTTTTTTTGATTATGGGTGTGGGTTTTGCTTTTTTTCTGTGAAAGAGTAACATTTTCGGTTTGAAAAGAAAACGTAATAAAAAATCTGTCATCATGGGATTACAGCAAATCAAGTAAATTGTTTTTTATTTGGTTATAGTTTCAAAGATAGCTAAAAAAATGAGGTTTTGAAGTAGAAGCTTTTATGTTTGATGACGTAATGTCGCAGATGATATATATAAATTATATCAGTGTAAATGTGTATTTTTTTATTATGTCAGAAAGTATTTTGTTTTACTTCATTCCAGTAAATAATTTTTTTAATCTTTCATTTTCGATACGCTCGCGACCCCTTAGGGGGCGCGCCCCACAGTTTGAGAAACACTGCACTGAATGACATGTGTAGAAAATTGGAGAGTGTGCTCCAGCTTGTGTATCGTCCTTGTCACTTCATAAGAAATTTGAATTACGAAGTGAAGTGACCTATAGTGACCAAAGGTTCAATAGACTACTAGGATCCCTTTGGGTTCCAGTTAGGAGTTACTGTGAGTAAGTGAGTTTTATTAACAATAACCTGAGAAACTACACAAATACTTTCTTAAAGTATCCGACGACTTTTTTTTGAAAAAAAATGGAGGTATGGGGGATATTTTTTGTTTTGTTTTGTGATTTTTAGATTTATTTAGTTTATTTTTTTAGTTTTATATTTAATAAAAAAATTTATTAGTATTAAAGTTAGAAAAAACTGGTGAAAATATACAAAAAAATTACACAAACGGGGCTCGCTCAGTACAAACATTTCATAAACAAATTCTAAGTTTTTCAGTTTTGATGTGTTACTTTGTTATTCATGTTTGAAATGACCTTCAGGTTAAGAGATATTTTGATTTTAGAAAAACTAGACCACTTTATCTCAGTGATTATATAAAATTGCTTGAAAAAACAGCGATTATATTCACATAAAAGATTATAAAATTTGTAATAAAACAGTGATTGATAAATCTGAAGGTCAAACTACGTCCACTGTTATATAGAACATAAATGAAAAATTTCATGAAATTATTTGCAAAACATTTTCAGCAATCGCTGTCCCCGTGTGAGATTTTCGAAAAAAAGCATTTCGAGTAAAACGTATTTCAAAGTTTGACATCTTGTGTTAAGTTATAGCATCTGCTTTTACTAAAACACTTGTAGTTTCTGTTTTAGAGAATGGAAAATACAAAACTTGGTATTTTTATTAAGGTAATAAGATGGCATGTAAAACAAAATCATAAGAAAAATTTGTCAATTTTCGAAAAAGATCATGATTTTAGGGTAGTCGGATGCCTCAATCAAGTGATGAAAATGATACCTGATTCGACAATCCCTCTCCGAGCCTTCGCACCTCGTCAACGGGAGGACTTCGAACCTCAACGCAGTTAACGTACATCAGTAGTTCTTCAGTGTCCCTGGCTCTTGAACTCATGACTCGACAGTCAAAAGTTCGTGACTATGCCCATTATTAGGAGTCGCTTGTGTATTGGATTATACGATATATTCTAAATTAGATCAGATGTTACATTGTATTACTTGACTTCATACCCACACAAATAAGCTTTACCACTTTTGAACAATGCGTGATTATTTATTCATCTTAATTTAACTGGTATGTTTGGTGTATAAAGGTTGCTGCTTCCGCCAAAATCTCTATCACCTCTATTTCTGAAATGAGCTTCATTTTTAATATAAGTCCATTTCACATTTTATATTCTTAATAATTATAGAACACACACACACACACACACACACACACATATATATATATATATATATATATATATATATATATATATATATATATATATATATATATATATATATATATATATATATATATATATATATATATATATATATATATATATATATGTGGCATGCAGCCAAAAGCAAAACACAGTCTTCGCGCAAGGCGCAGCTAATGAGAACTGAAACCGGGAAACTGTTGAACTAGTGAAAGTAAAAACAAAAACTTGGGAGAGAGAAGAGAGAACGCGAGAGGTGCGCGAGCAGGCGTTACCTTCTGAATATCATCGTCAAACTTATCTGTAAAAACGTATCTACCTTTTAATTAATTTTGTTTAATGTTAAATAAAACCATAAGAGAAACGTATTGGACCCCTTTGTTGTTCCCACAAATTATGGGGGCTCGGCCGGGATAGATAAAATTTCGATTTTGAACCAAAGTCTGGACACGAACAACAGCGTCCGTGAAGGAGACGCTCCGCCATTTTCGGAAACTTCGTTCAACCTGTGTAGAGGTTGAATTTTTCAACTTCATTCCGCCTGTGTAGAGGTCGGAACAAATAACAAAATAACCTGTGTGGTAGAGGTGTATTTTTTCAACGAACCATTCGACAAATATTCCGCCCGTGTAGAGGTCGGAACAAATAACAAAATAAACCTGTGTAGAGGTGTGTATTTTTCAACGAACCATCGACAAATATTCCACCTGTGTAGAGGTTTTGAACAAAATAACAAAATAACCTGTGTAGAGGTGTATTTTTCAACGAACCATCGACAAATATTCCGCCTGTGTAGAGGTTGGAAAACCCATCGACGAAAATTCCGCCTGTGTAGAGGTTGGAACCACTCAAACAAACACCTGCGGAGAGTGGACAAATCGAACAATTTCAAGAACTATTTTTCATCTAACGATATAACCTGGCGAAGAGGTGAAATCAGTGGAATCAACGTTTTTATTGGATACATCGTACGTGCAAGTGAGCAACAAGGAGCCAAAAAAAAAAAAGGTAGGATCTTTCTAAATTTTTCTTAAAATGTATAAAAAACGCCTTTAAAGAGGATCTCATAAGAGTTGTTGAGAATCTAGACGGTACTGCGGAGAGTACTGACACTTTATATAGTTAAACTAAAGACTAAAATTGAGAACAGTAGTACATTTGAAAGTGATCCAGATTTCTGTTAAAACTTTAATTCAAAACTGTATAGATGAGAGAGTCGCAAAACGAAAGAGAGGTAACTTTTTAGAAAACAAAAAATTGAGCTCGCGAAACTTCAGTTAGCAAAATTAGAAAAGAAATCGAACTTCAATTAGCTAAAAATAAAGCATTAAGTTTAAATCCTGCAGCTAAAGTCGAAGAAAAACAGTTCGAAACTAACATAGAAAATATGATAAAAAGTATAAAAACTTTATCTCTTCCTGTTCCCACCAGATCTGAAAATTTTAATCTGTTCTTCCAATCATTAGAACGCGCATTTTAACCAAGAAAAATAAATGACGAATATAAATCTGAAATTTTAATAAATCTTCTGGGCGAAAGAGCTCATAACGTCTTACTGTATATTAAAGAAGAGGAATTAAATGACTATGAAAACTAAAATCTATAGTACTCAGAGAATTCCACCAACTCCTCGCGAGTGTTTAAACTCATTTAAAAAATGCTGTAAAATCATCAGGCGAGACATACATCCAATTTGCTGCAAGATTGACGGCAAACTTCCAATATTATTGTTCGTTAAGAAAAGTTAATTCCTTTGAATTTATGTGATCTTATAATTTCTTGATAAATTATTTGAAACTTTAAATAAGGAAATCCGCAACTCATATTGGCATTCGAGAAGCAGAAGATTGGTTTAGGCCTATTGATTTAGGCTAAAGAGTGTGATATTTATATTTCATCTAAAAACGGATCACATAAAGAAATTCCTATTACTTATGGATATACCCAAGACCCCTTTAAAAATAGATCACAAAACTTTAAAACACAGATTAAAAGAGAACTATCCCCAATATCATGAAAGAGAAAAATAAAAATTGCTTTATATGCGGTGATTCATCTCATTGCGCAAGAGACTGTGAGAAGCGTTTTAAACCTAAAGAATCTAATGATCACATCCATAATAAAATAAACGTGAATACTTTGAAAAAGAGAGAGCGAAAAACAAAATAGCGATGAATGCGCAAATCTTCAATACGTAAACATTTTTGTGGAAAATCAGCCCGTAACAGCATTGATTGATTCAGGTTGTTGTGATCCCAGTTTTAAATTCCTCACCAATTAGAGTGCAAACACCTTCCGAAGAGATCATAACATTAAGTTCATGTTTTGGCGAACAGCGTATGGTAGAAGTTAAACCCATAAATATTTCTCTTAACCTACTCTAGCTATGTAAGAACGGCAATATCACCGACCTTGACCGAAGAATTTATTATACATCCTTAGTGTATATTCTGAAATAGAGAAACTAGGCCACGCAAAGAGCGATGTTTTATTGAATGAAAGTGAATCCTCTTTTAGGTGCTCATGCTTATGCTTATTCTAGTGCTTATTTCTTTCCAAATGTTTCTGTTTCAAGTGTGATAGAAAACTCTAGTTATGATTTGCCATATGTTAAAACTTTAATACTAGAAATGATTCGAGTTCTCTAATTAAGGATTATAAATGTAATAAAAATTAAGATTACTAAGTTAAAATTGAGTATTGTAAGAGAAAAATGTTCTGATATAGTATTGTGTAAGAAAGCCAATGGTGCCATGAAAACGAGTTCCGAGGAATTTATCTCCCGCTCACCTAACCCTTTACCTATGAAGAGTGAACATCGACGGTTTGTGTTGCTCGGAAAATTTTTGAGCCTTGGCAGTGGAAGCGAAGGAAAAAGAGAAATCGTTTTGAACAGACGTCAGAACTCACAGAGGAGGAAAATATTTGATGCGTTCAACCAAAGATCAACTTGTTAAAAGACGTTCTTATGCCTGTGAAACAATGTTTTCCTGTGGAACCTTCCGGATGTCGAAGAGGTGCCTTCACATGATGAAGAAACTGTCTAGTTCAGAAAAATTATGATATGTTTAATCTCTATATATTTGTCGTATAGTCCTTGTCTGTTCCGTTTTTTTTGTATGTTTCAGATTCTCCTCTGGTCTCCATGGAAGTACCACTGCGGACAGCGTACGGTCAGAATGGCCGTTGTGGCATGCAGCCAAAAGCAAAACACAGTCTTCGCGCGCAGGCGCAGCTAATGAGAACTGAAACCGTGGAAACTGTTGAACTAGTGAAAGTAAAACAAAAACTTGGGAGAGAGAGAAGAGAGAACGCGAGAGGTGCGCGAGCAGGCGTTACCTTCTGAATATCATCGTCAAACTTATCTGTAAAAACTTATCTACCTTTTTTAATTAATTTTTGTTTTAATGTTAAATAAACCATAAGAGAAACGTATTGGACCCCCTTTGTTGTCTCCCACATATATATACAGTAGGACCTCTGTATAACTAAGTCGCTAAATCCCAGGAAAAAAAGTTCGTTATATAAATAGGTCCATCTTTTAATATACTTTATAAACCACATAAAACAAATTTTAAATTCATGAACACTACATATTAAGAAAAGTAATTATTCTCACTTTATAAAGTTAATATGTGTTTATTTTATATATCTTACCATTAAAAAAAGAAAGAAAGAAAGAAAAATCTCAAAGGAAAATAAGAAAAAGAATGCTGAAGAACTCACTGTATTTTCAATAAGAAAATAACTTTATACTACAATTAATGAATTTTAAGGACATTTTATAATTTAAAGCATAAAAGCATTATTAAATATACATTATTTTACAATTTAGAACACACGGTACACGGGACAACTCCACTAAGGGTGGAAAAGGATATCGAAGATGTTTCTCAGTCAACTGGGCAATGGGGTTAAAGGGCCGACCTTCTTAGATGAAACTTCCAGAACTCTATTGCTCTCAGCGAGTTAAAATCTGATAAAAACCAGTTCAAGATTTATGACCACCATAAAATGTGTTAAAGAGAGAATAGCTTGAATTTTTTTCAGAATATATTAAAAAAGGGAGAACAAAATTGAGTCACAAACGAAAAGTTCGTTATATAGAAAATGTACTTCGCTATAAAGAGATTATTTTTACGAAGAAAATCGTGAAATATGCAAGGTTCGAGGAAAAAGTTCACAATATAGAGGTTCGTTACATAGAGTTTTGACTGCATATATATATATATATATAATGTTACCGTTAAAGTGTGAAGTCCGTTATTTCATAGAACAACTAGGTATTTCACGAAATACCTAGACATGTCAGTTAAAGTTTATAAAATTATTGAATTCTACTATTTAACTAGGTAAAAGATTACTTGATCGTTATAGTATGAAATGCCGCATTCGAAAGTGCTTTGAACCGGTTCTAGCTGCTTTAGAAAAGATTTTTCCGATTGAATACTAGAGATGGCCGAATAAAACAATTGTATTCTAGATATCAGTTCAGTATATGTCAGCGAAAATTAAGTTCTATTGAAAAAGTTCAAAATATTGCACAACGCTTCGGTCTGTTGCAACAGCTCGAAGTTGCGTTACTGAACAAGGATTTAAAAAGTTCTTGTGTAAAAAAAAATGTGTAATGGTAAAAAGTGGGCTTGTTTCAAAAATACTTAGCAGTCCAATCTCAAGTTATCTCACAGCAATCCTTGACCTAATAAATAATGAAAAGTAAAACAAAGGCATCTCATGAAATTTTAATTAATATTCTCTTATATTTTTGTTTTAAAATGTTTACACAACGTTTTTTTTTCCTTTATGAAGCAACAATTTTTTATTGATAGTGTTTATTTTTGTTGATAATATTTAAAAATACAATCTATTTTTGCAACATATTCTTTTTTCCCCTTTCTGTTTAACTAATGTTAGCATTATGAGCAATAATAAATTATATCATCTGTTTTCCCTTATATTTTTCAATTCCTAATATTAACTCACACTCTCTATATATTTATTTATTTGTTTGTTTGTTTGTTTGTTTTTTTATTTATTTATTTATATTGGAGGAATTTTTAATCGTTAATAAAATACATTTTAAAGAGCTCAATTGAGCTGAAATTTGATATACATGATTATTTTCGATGACAATACAATAGTTTAACTATAATTAATAAAAATTAATTGATTAAAACTAGTTATTTAAAGAATTTCAAATACAGCCACGTTGGCGACTTAGCGAACATTTTGGCAATTTGTGTCAAAACAAAACTTGAAATGTTTTTCTCACATTTTAAAACGCTTATTTTTTAGCTGAAATTTTCTACACACTGTTGTTTTGGGTAAATACGATAATTTAATTATAATTATGTAAAATTAATTAACTGAAACTAATTATTTTAAGAATTACAGATACAGCGACGTTAGTTTCATTTTTTTTTTTAGTGACTTGGGTCAAAACTTTAAAATATTTTTTTTTTCTCGCGTTTTAAAGCATTCAGTTGAACTGAAATTTTATGTACGCGATTGTTTTGAATGACAATATGATATTTTAAAAATAATTAATAAAAATGAATTACTACTTGATGTTGTGATTCTGTCCTATATATGTATTTACATATTTATATTAATTGTAACTATTTAATAAAAAGTAGCAGAAATAAAAATTTTCTTTGTTGGTCTAAGCAGGAATTGACTTAAATTTTCTTTTTTATATTACTTGCTCAATTATTCATCCACAAAAGAAATAAAATATATTTTTCGAGAGATTTTAGGTATTTATGATCAATCAATTTATATAATATCTTTGAAATTATTTATTTTTCACTTTACCGGTCTATCCTTAGTTATTTCATACAATAACTGGGTAAAGTGTAAAATCTTTCATCTGTTATATACTTTAACTCATTTTTCTAGTTATTTCATGAAATACCTGTTATTCTGTGAAATAACTGAATTATACACATTAACAGTAACATATATAATATTTTAATAAAATACGTAACTTTTTCCGAATAATAAAAGCTTTTCTTCAAGAGAAAGAAATGGTAAAAAAAATTGGTCCTCAAGAATCATTTCTTTAACCACTAACTTGACGTTAACAAATCATGCGCAACTGCTTTCACGTGACAAGAAATATTGAGCGATTCTCCTTACCGATATATTTTGGCTCTCATATATACGAAATGGTGAGATAATTTTTTTAGAGTGGTGAATAGAAAGAGATTTATTTCCGAGGGGCGTATTAAGTAAAAAATTCTAAGGAAAATAGGCATTAAGGGTCTCTGGAAATGGTATTTATCATACCCGTTGGTGCCCGTGTACGCATTAATTTTCTTATGAATATTTTTAAAGTAAATTTTATAAAATGTAACTGAGAGTTTATTTAATTAATTTTTAATTTTTTTATTAATTTTCAATTCCTACAACTAGCTCACATTCTCTCTATATTTATTTATTTATTTATCTTCATGGAATTTTCAATCGTTAATAAAATACATTTTAAAGCCCTCAATTGTGCTGGAATTTTATATACATCATTATTTTGGATGACAATACAGTAATTTAATTATAATTATTAAAAATTAATTGATTAAAACTAATTATTTGAAGAATTACAAATACAGCCACGTTGGCATCCTTTTTGGCGACTTGTGTCAAAGCTTGAAAATGTTTTTTCTCATGTTTCAAAAGCATTCAGTTGAACTGAAATTTTATATACACGATTGTTTTCGATGATAACACGATACTTTAATGATAATTAATAAAAATTAATGACCACTTAATGCTGGGATTCTGTCCTATGTATATACATATTTATATTAATTGTAACTATTTAATAAAAAGTAGCTAAAATAAAATTTTTCTTTGTTGATCTAAGTAGGAATTGACTTAATTTTTTTTTTATATCACTTGTTTTTTTTTTTTTTTTTGTTTAGTTTTGGTTATATTATGGTAAAGTTAATAAAATTAATATTTGTCATTTTATGACTCGACTGTATACGTTATGCACTTACAACATTTCTATACTAGCCGTTATCCACCCGCTTAGCTGTACCTTTCACAAATGTTGTATGACTCTGTATTGTTTTTGACGTGAAACGTCTTTAAAATCGCGCCGAAACATACGAATACCAGGTTCAAAAGTGGACCGTAACGAAAAGGTCTATATCATCGTACCTTAATAATTACAAAACTATTAGTCCTAGAAACAAAATTGTGGTGTGAATATTTCACTTATATAGTCAGCTCGCTGTTATGACCTTGAGTCCGGGTCTGGGTCGCGCGGGGCGGGGGGAGGGGTACTGCGTTAACTGTGAAACCGGCGCTTCTCTCTCGTTTCTATTCAGTGTTGTTGTTGTTGTGGCTAATGCCACCTGTCTGACGTAGTCAGGAACGAGGCCCACGAAATTCATCGTGGCATGGGCAAGAGGTACGCCTGTCGTTGGCCTTGAGCACCATACAGGTGACAGTGCGATTTAAGCTCAGTGAAACTTCCCCGAAGGGACGATAGATGGCGACACGACCTCTATCTCCACCCTCCACAATTTCTGCAAGTGAACTGAAGGGGAGGAAATATTCTCCAGTTCCTGCGCTAGTGAATAAGCCCACAAGACTACGGACCCACTGATTTAACGAGCACGTACTCCGTGTGCACTCGGAGGGTATTTGGTGACATCGAGCATCGAACCCAGGCCTTCCGGTCTGGAGTCCGATGCTCTAACCACTAGGCTACCCACGGCCCCTCTATTCAGTGTAACTCGTGACTCCGACTTGATAGCGCGGTGATTCTTTCGTGTGTTTATCAAGATTATTGAAACCGATTGATTCATACAAAAATAAGTGTGTAATTTGGACAGTAATTATGTTAAAAATAACCAGAAAGTGATGAAAATTATATAAACATTTGCTATGTCTAAGTCTACAGTTATTAGCTCCAGCTGTAGCGAAATCATAGTAAATGACTGTTTTGAGAAAAAAACGGTGTTGCTTGGTACGTTAGTCGAAGATCTTCGACTCGGTGCCGATTTAAAAGGACAAGACTTGAATTTATAAAGTGGAAGCATATTTATCTTTTACGACTCCGCAATCCCCGGGTGTCAATTTTCTCAAAATCCGTTCTAGCGGATTTCTGATCAACAAAAGAAACGTGCTGGCCAAATTTAAAGTTTGTAGGTCTAAGCTGTGAATGTTTGTTTGTAGATTCTCTGATGAGATAGTCGCTTTTGTCCTGAAAAAAGAGAGATGGATTATATTTAAAAAAATTTTATCTATCTAATTTTATCTTCTTTTTGAAATTCCTAACATTTTTAATGTTATTTGATGTTTTAAACATTTTACCTTTTGAATTACAAAATATAAAAAAGGAAGTAATTATAACTGGCTATGAAATTATTATCGTGTTTCTAAGCTAATTATTACGGCATAAACAATGATGAATAATATATATGAACACAGTCTAAACATGTATTTAAGAAAATATTTGTTACAATTAACATAAAAATAAAATTCGTTACTTAAATAAAAGAACCACAAATTATTAATTTCACTAAATATGTTTAACGTTATAATATTGTATTGAATCCGTATAAAGTAATATTGCATCTGGAAATAAATGAACTTAATATTTTATTGCATCAAATTGGAATGCAGCATATGCTATACTGAATTAGAGTTCAATATCCGTAACAGAATTCAATATACGTAACATACTGCATTATATTAGATAATATACTACTTTATACTCCGTTAGAAATTAACGTGTATAATGTTATATTGCAACAGTAGTGAATATACGGAGTATATTGCATTAGATTGGAATATATAGTACGTTATACTGAATTAGAATTCAAAGTGTAAAACTATATATTGCAACAGAATCGAATATGCGTAGCAAATTGCATCAGAGGAGAAAATATGCTACGTTCTACAGAATTAAAATCCAATGAGCATAATTTTTAATATGTGCATAAGTTTAAAAAAGTTAATTTAATAAAAGAAGATTGTATAAGTTTCATTAAATTTAATAAAAATGATTCTTCGTATTATTTATATTTGTTTTTATATTTCCTTACAGTGTCACAAATATAATTTTTATTTCAAAATTATTTGTTAGGGCAGATTTTTAACATTTATATATGTTATTTATAAAGGTTAAGAGGGAATAATTACCAAAAAATAATATTGCATTGGTACCAAAAATATAACAGGAAACGAAATAGTTTAAGATATCATGTTAATGAGAATGATTTTGCACTTTTTATCGTCATACTTTTATTTTGCATTTTAATTTTTCATTTAATATTAGGTATGGACGTAGCGACCGATTTATATTCAGTTTCCCTTTTGCATTCATGTATTTAAAATTAGAAATATTAGTGGATTCGCCTTTTGATTTCGAACAAGAAAACGAATCTAAAAAAAGGCTCTCGGGGATTCTTGACGATTGTTCGAACTCTTAAAATACTTCAAGAACATGCGTACTTGTCAAAAGACTCAGGAAAGAATAATTTCTGAAAGACAGTTCCCCCAGCCAAAACAGAACGCGCGTTTTAAACATCAAAAACTGAAAATGCCAAACTAAAATAGAAACAAGGGCAAGGAACATCATCTGTGGAAAATACTTGTTTTTATTCTTGCTTATTTTCACTGGGTCGACAGTGTTTCCGTTGACTTTTCAGTGACATGTTCTTTCTTGTTTATTTTCGCTCTTTTCTCGAACGCGTCACGTCGTTCTGCTGATGACGCTTCACACTTTGTTAAAGACGCTCGCTCTCACTTGACGCTCGAACGCTTTGTTGCCGAACGCGGGGTGATGTTTTCATTGTCAACTCCTTTTGTTTCACAATGTTTCAACGCAAAAGAACAGGTCTCTTAAAGTTTTCTGTAAAAAAGAAAAGCGAATTTGTGTTTGGGCAGAAATAGTGCAGGGGAGAACAGAGCTAAAAATACGAACATTGAGGCCAAAGATAGATATTTGAGTATTAGAATAACACCGTTTGGTTGTTGATAAATGGGATTTAGGTTCAGAAACACATGGTGTAAATGGTCTTAAATAAATGGTGCCGAGGATAGCAGAGATAGATGTTAAAATGTTTGGTTTTTTTTTTCAAAGCCTATTTTCAAAAGTCTAGCTATTATAAGAGAAATTAAATGATTTTTATAATTTTCTTTTCATATTTTACGTAAAAAAACTGAGAAGTTAAAATAAAATTACCATTCATAATTCGATATGTTAATATGGTTAATGTTTTTTGTAAACGAAACATACCGTCGACCGATTTCGCCCAATCAAAAGACGTTGTTGATCCGAAAAATGCCAACTAATGAATGCTGCCATTGGTTTTATTATTGTGTTTGAACATAGGAAGAAACAGCTTCCAAAATTGGGGCTATATATCATGACATTTGGCGACGTCTTTTGATTAGACGAAATTGATGAACGGTATAATACATTAGTATCGTTTTTGTTAAACCTTACTTTCCTAATTGTGTGATTATTCTACATAAGAGTATAAAATGATTATAATAAACTATCTACTTCAATGTGTAATATTATTTAACTATTGTACATCGCTTTCGCGGTATATATTGTCAGGTGATGATAAAAAAATGTATTTTAATTTATTTTCCATTTTATAAAATCTCAAATCCTATTTGAAATAAATTATAGTTTTAAAAAACTAAAAAACGCGCTTTTATAGCTAATCGAACTAAAAAGCAAAGAATAACTCTTAATATAAAAATGAAATGACTAACGAGAAAATTAATGTCATTGCGGCAAAAGCGTGGGGTACTTTGTATTACATTTTTTACATTAGCCCTGCATTTCGGAATAAAACTAATAAGAAATTATAACAATTGATATCAAACTCCCCACGCTTTTACCACAATGACATTAATTTTCTCGTTAGTCATTTCATTCTTGTATTAAGAATTATTTTTTACTTTTTAGTTCGACTCTCTCTCTCTCTATAAAAGCGAGTTTTTTTAGTTAAACTATAATTTTTTTAAATTTTTTTTAGTTCAATCTGCAGTAAAAGTATGCTTTTTTAAATTTTTTGAACTTTCATTTATTCATTGATGAATAATAATTTATTTATTGTGCTGTATTTGTATTAACCATGAAAACTATAACTTAAGGTTTTTAACTTAATATTGTTAAGTAGATCCGAGGGTTCGAGGATTTTATGCAAAACAATCACACAGAAAATAAACAGTTATTTAAGAGTGATGTGAATTTATTATTGAAAATCCAATCCTTTCAATACATGATTCAGCAGCAATATTCACAGGTTAATTATCCGAAGGTTTTCACACCTTCAACAGCAATCAAACACAATAACAGTGTTTAAAAATACACGTAAGTAAAGGTTATTCATAAGCACAGCCAAGCCAATCGCTAGTCAAAACAATCCTCACTACTCGCTGGCTTAATCAAGACTCTCCTTGCCATACTGGCGAGCATCGTTTTTATAGGCGCGATAGAAACTTCCAGAAATATAACCGTTCGTGTCATTGAACGTGACACTAGTGGATAGATCTACTACTTTCTAGAAGATTCCAGAGGGTTCCGAACTCGCCAACATGGTCACCAATGACGCCAAAATGGTCGCCAAAGTCGCCAAATTGGCCGCCTTGGTCTCCAAAAATGATGTCAACTTGGCTCTACCGCCAAGATTTCGCCAAGCTCTCATTGAATCGCCATTATAACGTAAGGGGCGGCATTGCTTATGAATAGTACAATTTTAACATGAAATAAATATAACATAGAGTAATATAAATGTATTAAACACTCAAATACAAATTATTTACACTATTTACACAAAATTCGTAACAATATTTTAGTCACCAAATGTTCAAATAGTATCTGAATTAACCGCCAAATCTGGAAATAGGAAATTGTTAATCCTGATGATTCTGATCAGGACAATGGAACAAAATTATTAAATTATTGTATTGCCATCGGTACTTGACAAGTGTGCAAAATTTCGAATTAATCTGACCTTTTAAAATGGGTAAAAATCGAGTTCAAGTATTCCGTCTCATACAGATGAAGTTAATAAAAGCGTGTTAAAAAGAAATGATATCATCAGACTTTTGTATGCTATTTTGTTACAAATGGAGTACGATACTTCCCATAGGAACAGGTTGTCACTCTAAACGGCTTCAATAAGCAAATACAAATTCTAAGGAATTAAAATCTGTCAACGTAAATGTTCTATAAGCATTCAAAGATGTAACAAATAAAAATAATTTTTTTGGTCTTTAAAATTCTTTCTGTTATAATTTTTTGATTACTTATAACAGAACACTGTTATCAATCAAACCTGCTCCTTGGTAGACGAACTGTAATCGCAAATTCGTGGCTGATGCTATTGCCTTCGAGTCATGTATTCGAGTCCTGATGACCCGCCGTGTAGCGAAACCATGGCATTTTGAATCTACTAAGGTTCAAAGTTTTAATGCTGGCTTGTTTTTGAAGTTTAAAAAATGAAGTGTTGACTAAGGATCATCCTTCTTACTTGATCATGGCTCAAAATTAGAAAATACATCGCCAGTCGTCATCGTAGTGTAACCAACATACATACGAATTATTTGATAACTGCGGATTAGAGCTCACAACATTTGAAATCGTAAGCACGTAATTCACCGCTGGAGCAAAATGATCACTTCAGTCCAGAGGCTATTACTGGCTTATACATATGCCACAGCTACACACTTCTTCACCAGTGAGTCGGTGATAGGCGAACGAATGATATAGTTGTTATGGAGAGCGTGTGAGTTGTTGCTGTTGCGTCATGTGTGTTTTACGGCTTTGTTTGTTGCATCGTGTGTTTGACGGCTTTGTTTGTTGCGTCATGTGTGTTTGACGGCTATGTTGTGCGTCATGTGGATCTGACGGCATTTCGTTGCATTTGCGGCGGGTAGAAGACGCTATGACAGCAGACGAAGGTCGCATCTTTTTCAAAGATCAGCGTCAAGGTTATCAATGGGAATTAGAACTAGCAACATTTGGATTTGTAAGCCCGCAACTTACCTCTGGACCAAAAGAATCGCTTCAGTCCGGAGGTTATTAATGACTTATATAGATACCACCGCTACAACTGTTTCATCTCCAAAATATTTTAAGAGCACTGTTTGCTTGAAGCCATAAGAACAATTTTAATTCCAATGAATCTCTTTTGATGCTTCAAATTTCAATAGAGTGTGATAGAATTCTGGTAAATTACTAATTATCTTCTAAACTCTAGATTATTTTAACGCAGCAAAATTCTCACGAAACAATAAAATATTCTATCATCATGTATTTTTCCACAGAAAAAATTTAGTATTTCATTTTATACTATTTTAAAATCATGGAACCTACAGAAAAATCACTAAAGCTGATGCAAAGATGTTTGCAAATATGGAAGGAAATTTTGGACAAATATAGCTCTTATTTTCTGTAATATTTTAAGATGTGTTTTATTAAATGATTACAAACAACAGTCTTAAATTAAAAATTATAGAAACACATAAAATATTTATATTAACATTGCATTCATGTATTCGAAATAATGTATTAACAGGAATCACAAGACATAAATAACTTTGAAAATTAGGAAACCACCTTTGTACTTAGTACATATAATACTTTTTGAAAAATCTAAACTTGAAACTTAAAATGCTAAATGACAACATAAATGTTTAAAAGTGATGATAAAGTACATATTAAAAATCAAGCATTAGACCGTTTGTAAATAATTCATATATCAAACAGCGTGACTCTCTTGGGAAAAGGGCAGTTACAAAGAGTGTGTGTTTGGAAATCTCTTTAAACGCCAAGACGAATACGTTAAAACACTTTTAAATATGCAATCTTGTGCAACTGTACTGTAATGACGTACTAAAGCATGCATTTATAATTAGAAGCATCTCATGCAATATTGAAATTGACATGTAGAAATTTCTCCTTCTAATAAATGCGGTAGAAATTAAAAATTTGTGCTCATTAGTCATTGGAGCTTCAGGAACACACCTTAGGGAATAGACTTAAGTATTTCTTAAATAAAATGTTAATAGATACTATATTTTATTCATTTTTATGTCATGCATGATTGGCGCAGCATATTGCAGTCGTATCTCATTGTTGAATATTTCATTTGATCTTCAGGTTATTTCAAATAAGTTCATGTTCGTTGCTTTGTAAATTAGATCTGGAGAAATTGTTTTTAAATTTTCTAACTAATACTTTTATATGGTATGTCTAGATATGATTCAAGAAGAGAAGATGAATTGAAGAAACATTTTTTAACTGTTAAAAATTTATGTATGATGATTTAATTCAGAGGGTTCTTAAATAAGGCTATATGTACCTCTATGGGAACGCAATCAACTTTTAGGAGTTTTCTATTAATTTAGTAGGTGTTTGTGAATACAGAGCGGAAACATTACATACAATTTCAATTTATATTTTTGCTAAGGTTTATTATATAAAAAATGTTTTTAAAAATTATTGAAAAAAAACTATAATTTATAAATTTAAAATTAAATTATTTCTAAGGAACAATATTCTGAACATTCCTTAAATTGTAATAGCAGCTGAAACAGTAAAGAGCATTCCAGTGATAAATAAATTACAATTCTATTGAGAATGTAACAAATAATATCATAAAGATATGCGTTTGAACTGTTGGTATATTACTAGCATGCAAATGAACGTGGGTAGGAACGGTTTCTACTATTGTCTATATTTTGGGGCATTTGGCGATACATTTTATTTTGACGAAATGGTTGACGATATAATACGCAAGTACATGTATTTCTGTAGCGGTATCTAAATAAACCAGTAATATAGCCACCACGCGATGACGACCGTTTTGGCGTGATAGCTAAGATACTCGTTTTTGGAACAGAAGGTGCTCAGATCGAATCTTTCTACATTAGTGACCTTGACTGAAGGAAGAAAACGCGACTTTCTGAACTGTCGTGGTGCCATCTACCGCAAGATAAATAAATAAATAAAAATAATAATAAATAAGAAGGAAAATAATAAATACAAAAACCATGTTCTCCATAACAAACGAACAAAAAAATCGTTCCCCTATCCACCGAATCACTGGTGGGAGAGTAGTCTAGTGGTATCTAAATAAACCAGTAATAGCCACCACGCGATGACGTTCGTGATGGCTAAGATACTCGTTTTCACAAAAGAAAGTGCTCAGATCGAATATTTCTACATTTCTTATGATGCATATTTATAAGTAGTATTTACATATTATACCGCCCCCCCCCCCAGTTTTATCAAACGAAAAGGCATCACCAAATGCCACTATGCTCTGCCAATAGTGGAAAAATGTTCTCATGTAAACACAAAATCCATAATCTTGCTCATGCATACAATGAGAACATAACTTTTTTAAGTATTACATAAACATAAACATATTAAGATATTAAAATAGTTTTATTTAAAAAAGCAAAGTATATTTTCCTATAGCTTTCTTTTTGTCGACAAACTCTATAATGTATTGTATTTACTGTTGTTGATTTTAATTAAAATATTTTAGCCTGTGTATTGTGAATGTGTAAAAAAATCAAAGTATTACATTATTATAAATATTCTGAAAACTGCGTGCGTGGAAATAAATTTTAATTTTCTTAAAACAGATGGCTTGCCCGCCAGACATTTTCCGCAGTCTTGAATAACAGTTATTTCATCTGTATTAAAAAATATCGCCAAAACAGATTGAGTTTCAAAATGCTAAGAAAATCTTTCCGAGATGCTTCAGTGATTTCAAATTAAATTCCCCCCCCCTTCCAAAAAATGGTATAGAGAACAAAAACAAGGGTATAATATTACACACTTTTGCAAGTTAAAAGCAATTTAAGATAGATTTATAACTTTTTTTGTGATATGATAAAAAGCATTTACAAAGTGAATTACATTTTTTTCAAAAAAAAAACAAAAAACAAATGGTTGGTTGTATTCGTATTACGTCATGGTTAAAAAGTTTGTAGTAATTAAAAAAAAACAAGTAAAAACATTTCACACACTCACGTCCTTATGACCTTTAAAAGTATTGTAATAATATTTGTTTTTGCCATTTTTTTGTCGTTAATAAATACATTTATGAAATAAATGTATGTAGTTTATTTTGTTTTGCTAATTCTTTTTTTCCCCTTTTCTTTTCTAGGTGAGTACGAATATTATATTCTTTGAAGAACCATCATGAAATTTTGAGTAAGTGTGTTTGTGTTGTACAGTATATTACGTTTTATTTGGATGTTGAAATATAGCATCTTTTTTAAAGTTAATTAATTCTACAGTTAAAGAAGTAATAATGATATGTTTGTAAAACAGAGCACAAACTCCAATTTTCTTTTCATTGTAGATTCTTACAGCATTTTATATCTTAAGACAGTAATTAATTTATGTATTGTTGCTTTAATAATTTTAATGCTTACAATTATATGTTCATCCTTGGTTTACGTATTTTCATTTAACAGTAAAATATTTGAAATATTACATTATATGAATATTATAAGGACTGCATTTATAACCCTTTTAGTAAAGATTTAAAATTTATTAACACACTTATACTTTAAATGCTTTATACTACAGTATTAAATAGCATTCATTAGGTGGTATTTATTACTGAGACGTAATTGATGGGTGTTACTTTTGATATATTAATATTGTTCACAAAGCCGTTTATATAATTCTTTTACAACTGTTTTAATTAATTCCTTAAATATGATTATAGATGCTTGCCCTCATTCTAATAAATGATGCTAACACGAGAAGGACTATAAAATATAGATTGTGTGAAAAGAGAAAAAGGAAGTGATTTATAAATACTCAGTAATTAGTCAATTAAAGTTTCACTTTCAAAATGCTGTAAAAAAGAAATATTTCTCTGTGTGAATTATCCGCGTTCAATTTTAAAATGAAATATACTTGAAAGAAAGGGGAAACAGTATGCTATACGAAAAAAATTCGTACGAAAATATGTTTTTATGTACTTGCGTATTATCGCAAGCTATTGACGACATTGTACGAAATGAAGCACATGGTTGCCAATTCAGCGCGTAAGACACATAGAAAATCGGGGTTGCCAACTTAGCAACTTATTGATAGAGTTGGTGATTGTTGCGATAATGCGCCAGTACCCATTTTTATTATGGTTTTGGCCCAAGGACAATCAATAAAAGATTTTTCCCAACCAATGCGGTACGACTTAGCCATGGTGGATGGTCTTTTCACACTAATTATTGAAAGGCTCGGAAGTCATTTTTTTGTCAAAAAACCAAAGCATTCCCGCACATTGAACAGTACAGTTGATATACACTGGCCTCAAAAAGTTAAGGTACAACCGGGTTTTTGTGTCTAATTTGCAAATGAATGAATGTAGAAACAAAAAATTTGGAGGATATGTGCATTAAATTGTTTTTTATTGAATGCGTCATAGAAATTTATATAAGTGTATTGCAAAAACGATTTATAACAAAAAAAGCAATCTCTGCGGAAAAGTCCATTCTTGGAGAAAACAGCACATCACAGTGTTATGTGGTAAAATGGCATAAAAACAATACAAAAATGGGTTCTAATAAGGAATGTGTCCACCCCTAACTTGAATGCATTGGCGGCATCGATTTCCCATGCTGTTTATTAAGTTGTCGGTCACCGGAATAGGAAGCGAAGACCAGACACAGAGTAAGCCTTGTTTCAGCTCATGTAACGACCTTGGAGGAGGATTTAAGGCAGCAACCTCTTTGCCAAGATAGTCCCAAAGATGTTCTATCGGATTCAGGTCTGGAGATCTAGCTGGCCATTCCATTCGTTCCAAACCGTGATCCTCCAGATACTCCTCAACAATCCCAGCTCGGTGAGGTCGTGCATTATCATCCATCAGAATGAAGTCGTTACCAATAGCAGCAGCATATGGGCGGACATATGGATCAAGGATCTCATCCCGATATCTAAGACCAGTTACGGTTCCTCCATGGAGCACATGCAGGTCAGTGTGGCCACCGAGCGAGATCCCTGCCCAAACCAGGATTCCACCACCTCTATAACTGTGTCTTTCAACAGTGTTGGATTGATGGTATCTAGTGCGCTGTTCCCTCCAGATCAGTAGACGCCCTGAATCACTCTCCATTGTAAATCTGGACTCGTCTGTGAACAGCACAGAAGCCCATTGTTGCTGCGTCCAAGAAACATGTTCTCTTGCCCAGCATAAGCGGTTCCTTCGCTGTCGTTCGTTGAGGAGAACGCACACAACTGGTCTTCTTGCATACAGACCTGCTTTGTGAAGACGATTTCGCACCGTAGTAGCGGAGATTCTTCTTCCTGATGCTTGAAAGTGGTCTGCAACGAGCTGCGGCACAGTTGTGGTTCTTCTCCTTCGTGCCGAAAGAGCTAGAAAACGGTCTTCTGCAGGTGTTGTAGCTCATGGTCGGCCTGGAACAGGTCTTCTGGACACAGAATCTTCGGATTGGTATTGATCCCAAAGTCGCTGAACAACACTACGAGACACATTGAGACGTCTAGCAGCATCAGCCTGCGACAATCCCATTTCCATCCATCCAACTGCCCGCCACCTTAACGAATTGGGTAAACGACGTCTCTGAGACATTTTCTAAACTCTATTGACTATTGTCACCGAAACTGCCAACAACTGTTGAAAATCAACACAACTTACACACAAAAGTACGAAAGCTTGATATTTGCATATTTTTCTCTCACTCATAAATATACGTTCTTTTCTATAAAATAAAAGTGGTAGCAATCGTTTTTGCATTAATGTTTTTAAAGTTCGTCATTATCATTCATGTAAACTATGCATTTTATTGTTACTGCCATTTTTTTTATGGTGAGCTTCGAAAAACATGTTGTACCTTAACTTTTTGAGGCCAGTGTAATATACAACTCATGCCAAAACCATTGTAATTCGATTCAAAATTGCACTTGTAGCCGAATTTCTTTATACCGCTTACAGCGCTGTCTATTGACACACTTTAGAACTCTTTTTTTTTGTGCCCTCTTTTCAAGTATGTTCAGTTCAAATTTGAAGTCATTTTGACCAGTGATTCTTTTTAATTGATGGAATTTTGAAAATGAAACTTTAATTATAGCCACCTTGTACCTAAAAAATCACTTTACAATGAAACATTATTAATAATTTCCAAACTATGCTTGATAAAATCGCATTATTTTTAAATATTTTTTGATGATGCTATACAAGCTGAAAACATTAAATACTGTTTAATTAAAATACATAGTTACAATACAGTACTTCCTAATTTTTCTCTTATTCTACGAAATTAAGCAGTATAAAATTTGATCTTTCAAAATCCATAACGTTTTTAAATAAGGTGTAATTTGAGGTTATAAGCCATTTTGTTAATTTATTTAAAATTTCTTTTCCTATTAACTATCTTCCCATAAAAAGAATTGCTTCAATGCATTACCGAATTTGCATTAATTTCCGTTGAAGCGAAGTTTTCCCACAAATTGTTCAGCGTTATTTTTTAATTTAGTTTTGGAAAAGATTTTATCGTCACCTAATTTAAAACTATTCTTTCAAGCGGCCACTAATAATGTGGGTAAAATCTTTTCTGACTCTTTATTGTTTCAAAATGGCGTGGAAACTTTTGGCTTGTGAAAGAGGAAATCGTTTGGGGTTTTTATCTATGTTTATTATTATTTTTGAGCAATGTTAGAGAATGAGGATAATTTTTGATTTTGCTGATTCTACTAAAATTAGTTATTTGCATAAAAATAAGTATTACTAAAAATCTGAAGCATGAATCACTAATTTATTTTTTTTTTGTTGGCTATCATTTTTTGAAGCCTTTCATCGAAATGAAATGAAATCCTTTCTGAAAATTGTTTTAAAAAGAACAATTCTCTTTTTGAAGTGTAGTAAGACAATTTGATAAAATACAGTTTATTGTAGCAAATGCTTGCATCATAATCTTTCCAATGATTTAAAAAATAGATTAGGGGCTTGTATTTCGAAATAACAATCTAATATGACGTCTTATCCTAATATTATAGCCAATTTATCTTTCAAACTTTAGTTTGGAATAAATGGAGTACATGATAATTGTCAGAACAGACATCATAAATTTAACTCAGTATAAAATCTATGTGAATGAATTTTAGTTATCTGATTTGAAATAAATTGAATGACTTGAAAGAACTAATTTGATATCGATACGCTGCGGAATTTTCCACCAAATAGTTGTAAACTTTTGCCAAGTTGGACGATACATCAATATCCGAAAACATTAGACAGGGCACCAAAGATATATATAGTTCGCTTCCAAAATCACACCAAATAGGTTTTACGCTCAGTCAAACTTAAATGTTATGATACTGAAATGTTATCTCTCTTTCCAACTTGACGAAATCTTGCAATTATTTGGTGGGAAAACCAGTAGTGCAGTGATATGAAATTTTTACCAAATGCCATACCAAATTAATGGCAATAAATATAATAATTATTATAAAGTGTAAATTTATGCAATACTATTCCATTAGATTGCTTATCTGACAATATATTTTGAGTACTTACGTACCATCGCAACAATGCTACCGTTCAAGGTAAATCGCCAAGTTGGCAACCCCAATTTCGCATGTATCGTACGCGCTGAATCGGCAACCATGTGCTTCATTTCATATAATGTCGCCAATACGGCTGCGAAAATACGAAACTGCCGTATTCTGTAATTCATCATGTCTTATGATACGATATATAAAATTAAAAGGCATATATATATTTATTTCGCAAAATTCGTCTCTTCTTGTAACTTAACTGTCAAATAACAACAGTTTTTGGTACCTACGTACTTTTCGGTCAACCAGTTTCACTGAACAAAATGACAGCGCCACTTCAAAAAATGTAGCCAAGTTCTGTTTTCATTCTTACCAGGAACTCAAACAGGAGTGGTTTCCACACTGTTGGCTGTATATCGCGGAATTAAACGACATCTTTTGTTTTAACTGAATTGGTCGACCATATAATACTTAGATAACCAAATGTTATATAATAATAAGTTGCGATTCCCTTGCTTTTTAAATATTTATTCCTTCTTTTGTTCATTTAAATAAAATGAAATGGCAAACGTAAATATCTTCTTGAGATTTCACGTAATTTTCAAAATCAGCGTAGTGATGAAAAAAAAGCGTTTTTGTTAATTTATTTTAACCTCAATTTCCACATTTTCACCGCATCTGAGCGTAAAAACGAATCGGTTCAATTCCAGTAAACCTTTCACAAATTACTGCACTTTCGTTTTTTTTCGCTCCATATTTAAACAGATTTCATCGTAGCTTAAATTAAAGCTAGTTTTTTCCCCCCGTTTAACGCAAAATGCTAATATCACGTGTGAAAATGTGCACTGATAAAGACCCAAAATAATTTAATTCGCCTCAAAACAGCGTGAAAGTTGTTAAGTGTGGCATTTTTACGTTAAAAAAGCAGAAGTGTTTCGATTTTTTTTTAGTTCGTTTACCTAAACATAGGCATGCTGATATTTTTCTTAATGATAAATTAGTATTATAATTAACTTTTGTCTTTTGGGCGAGGTAAACGTGATTAAATCTGTTACGAATGAAATTAAGGTAAGAAATTAAAAGTGGATGTATATTAACTTCTTTTATTAACGAAAAAACAGCTTTTTTTACGATGTATTAAAATGTAGTCTTAGAAGAATGTATTCTTTTGTAGCATTTTTCAATTTTCTGCTATTATATATATATATATATATATATATATATATATATATATATATATATATAATTCAAATTCTCAATCGTTAATAAAATACTTTCTATTCATTCATTCAAGTTCAAATACATTTTTTAAAAACTTGTAGTGGATGACACTTGATGTTAGTATGGTTTTTTTTTCAAATATTAATGAATTAATTAAATTTTATTTTTTAATTTTATATTTACTCTGCATTGTTCGAAGTTACAACTAGTTACTGCAGATGACGCCAGTACTGTTTTCCAACGAAGTAGGAATTCACTTTTAAAAAAACATATTTGTTATTCTATATAAATGTCAAAAAAAAAAATGTTTAAAATCTTAATTTATTTAGTTTAAAAAATAGATAATAATGTATCCGGTTCTTAACTCAAGGATGATGAATGTTTTATTCTAACAATCTAAAAAATTTTGCCAGTTTTAAATAAATATTATTCTTATACATACTAATACATGTTTCAAAATAATGAATAATAGAGAATGTCTCTCTAATGTGCTTTTAATGAAAGAAAATACAAAGTTTTGAGCTTCCGGTATCCACCGATTCGAAATGTAGTCCTTCAACTAAAACATTAAGCTCAATTCCTGTGACGTCATAGCCACATGATAATAATCATGTGTTTTTAGACAATCAGTCCAAAATCTCTTGTGATGTCATTGTCACGCGATTAAAGCAATCATGTGTTTCCAGCTAATGTGTTCATGCGTTTCATTGTTGCGAACTTTTGATATTTTCAGAAATTTGGTCTTAAAAAATACAAATTTATCCACAACAATGATGCACATAGGTAGACAAAATGTCTTTTGTTTAAAAAGGTGGGCATAAACTAAGATTTTTTTTTTTTATTTTGTATAAAAATCTTTTGAAGAAATTCGTTTTTTATGTTTTTCGAACATTTTTTCCCAATTATTAAATTTGAAATTTTACCCAAGTTTTACAAATAGAACAATAAGTACAGTTAATTTGGTGTCTTTTTTTAATTCAATGAAACACACGTGTTTGTCTTTATCATGAATTGAGCCCATTGTCCCCTCATTTGCCTTACTGACTGGCGTATGTTTACATCTCAACTAAATTCTCAGCGAGATTTTAATTTATTCATTTTGAAATTTTTTCACTTAACACCTTTAAGTTACGAAATCCTGGTCTAAATTGAAGTATTCCAGATTAATTCCCTCATAAAATTGCAAACTGATATAATTAAAAAATGCGTTTTAGAGCATTAGTCTTTTATCCGATTGCATCCAAAATATTATTTGATATGTAACTGCTAATGACTGCACTTTAGTCCTCAAATATTTGCACAAGCATCTACAGCTTATCCTAAATGAAGAGAAACTTTTTTCGAATAAAATCGCATACAAAGTTTAAAATTAATGGTAAAGCTACAATCTTGAAGTCAGAATATGAGATGAATATCAGAAAAATGTAATTTTAATTTAATATTATAACACATTTACTTTATTAATCAAATTTAACATTGTATTACATTTAGTTTATTAAATTTACTACGATAAATTTGATGTGATATATTGCATTTACTATTCTAATAATTCTAATTTAATATCGCAAATGCATATATCCATTTACAGCACCTTAAGAACTAATTGGTATGTAATAGTTAGAGGATAAAATATCATTAAATTTATATAAATATCGTAACTATATTAGATGCAACATTTTTGTGCTCAGTTCTTGTTTATTTGTTAGAAACTATGTTTTTTCAACTTTTCAACGTTAGAATGTCCGTCAGTGTCGACTGAACATGGGAGCATTTTTAGTATATTCCCTTTAAGGTATTTTTGCACGGAATTTGAAAATTCTTCATGACTTTTAATCATTTTTCATGGTGACTACAGAAAAAGCTGCGCAGTTCTTGGCTTCATTTTGGAGAGATTTTACAACTAAATATGCCTAGAACGTCCGCTGGTGCCGTTTCGACACCAAATCAATTTATCATTATAAACAGTTTTGGTTTTTTAGCAAAAGATAGTTCATTAAGTAGATAAGATAGTTAAAGAAACTTTTGAAAGTAATATTGCACATTTATTTGGCCTTGAATGCAGTATTATTGGATCCACAGTGGAAAAAAATCAGTTGTACTAAAATGGTTGTGTCTCTAAAATGTTTTGTTACATAGCATTTATATTTTGCTATTGCGTTCAAAAGTGCAAGAAATTTGAAAATTCAGGTAAATACTGAATTTAAAGGAATAACAAATTCACTAAATTGCAAAAATTGCGAAATTAAAGTGTGTAATGGAAATGCAATTAAAAGAATTTATCTTGAATGAAAAAGAGTATGCGGAAATTGTACAGGAAAAATTTAACATCACTGTATTCATTACAAATGAGGTATGCATAAAACGATAATTAATGATTAAAAATTCGAATTCTCAAAAAATTACGATTTTACTTATTGTACTAATATTTGTGAACATTAAAGTTTTATTCCATTTTGCAAGACTAGGCATTTTTAAGTAAAGTGTTTTGTTACAATTTTTTATGATTTTATGGGTCATACTATATGACACAACTACATGAAATAATAATAAAAAGTTTTAAAACAAAATCCTACTGAACAGTATTCCTGCAGTTTATTGTTTAATAAAATTATTTTATACATTTTGTGTATCATGGTGTTGAAACGACACCGGAGGACACTTAAGGGTAATCGAGAAATCCCGGACGTTCTAGTGTTAACGCATTTAAATCTGTAATCAATTAAAAGCTTATGGTAGAATAACTATGTAATCTAGTCTGCAATTCATTTTAGTGTGATACATAAATGACGATGTGATATTGTTTTGATTGAAGTATTTGTTACAGTCTGCTTTTTTGCGTAAAATAGAACAAGATAATAAAAGAGCGATTGTTTTTATTTATCAGTTAATATACTTCGACATAGTATTTCACTTTCGGAATCTAAGAGAAAATATTTCTAGATTTATTTGTTAGTGTGTTTTCAATATAAGTATCATTTTAACTTTCTCATTTGATTTTCGTGAAGAATCAATTTTTCTGTTTTATTCATAGTTTTTTAATTGATAATTACTTGAATATTTGTTATTTAAACATTACTTTTATTTATGTGTTATAAGTTTTTAATTATTAGTCATTTAATAATTAACAATTATGATAAACCTAATTCAATGTTTCTCAAACTGAGGGGCACGCCTCCCTAGGGGGCGTGATAACCCTTCAAGGGGGGAGCGAGTATATCGAAAACTCAAAAACAAACATTATTTAATAAATTATTAATTTACTGAAGAAGAAATAATACATTCTGACTTAATAAAAAAATACACATTTACACTGATATAATACACTTATAAATGCATCAGTACTGCACCATGTATTTCATAATTGAGGCCGTGGGTAGCCTAGTGGTAAGAGAACCGGACTCCGTACTGGAAGGCCTGGGTTCGATGCCCGTACCGCCAAATAATCCCCCCAGTACACACAGAGTACGTGCTCCTTAAATCAGTGCGTCCGAAAGCCTTCTGGGCTGAATCACGAGTGCAGGGAACTGGAGAAAATTTCCCTCCACGTCAGTTCCATGCCTAAATTGTAAAGATAGATGGTGACGCCATCTATCGTCCCTTCGGGAATTTTGCCGAGCTAAATCGTACTGTCACCTGTATGGTGATCAAGGCTAAGGCCAACGACAGACATACATCTAGCCCATTGCCACGATGAATTTCGTTGACCTCGATCTGACTATGTCAGGAAGGTGGCATGAGCAACAACAACAACAACATTTCATAATTAATTTAACAGTACCAAATCAAGAACAAGTTTTAAAAGTTACCAGTGAGTCTCTAGGCACATCATCGAATTATATACAAATTTAATACTTATCTTGATAATTTTTACGATTTATAATTAAAGTCGTATTGTAGAGATTTACATTAAAGTATATTATTATTGAATTCAATATACTATTGTTGTATGTAAGGGGGCGCGATGAAAATTATGATTTAAAATTGGGTCGCGAGTATAGAAAGTTTGAGAAGCACTGACCTAATTTTTAATTGTTAATTAATTTGCTTATTCATAGTGAACGAGGCAAAATTTTGTTTACCAATTTTGATGGTTTAATTGATAAGTTCCTGGTCATATTTTGAAACGCAAAAAATTAGGTTTCTGGTGCAAAAACGGTGGATTATATACTTTAAAATAACAAATATGTTTTCTTTATAAGGCCCCATTTATATGCAGACCCACAAATTGCCGGTGAATTGGGTTTAGGGAAAAAAGCCAGCTTTTTACCGGTATTTCTTTCAGCCTGTCCACACTGGTACCTGGTGCTTGGTTGATAGATTCACGTGACTAAACAATGGTACCTCAAAAGAAACCAATGTAAGTTACCTTTAATAAATGCCATCCCCTTGACGACAACTTCACCTAACGATAGAAATGTCAAGGCCATCATATTGTAATGTTATCACTCACCTTGGCGAATATAACAACTTGGCGCTTAGTACTCCTATATCAAATTAGCACCGGAAAGGTCCCACTTCAAACCTTTTATTTTGCTACAAATTTGTCGAGCTGCCCGAGTATATCTATTTGTTTTAATTCCTCACAAATTTGTTTGTACACTTCCAAAAATCTCGGACAGTTTTAAAAAATTGTTGCTCTATTTCTTGATTTCAACAGATGTTAATAAAAGCTCTTATTTCTTCAGTGGACCAACGTGCATAATTAAAAACAGCAGTCACCTTTGAATAAATGAATTTCGGTCGCAATGCATCATGGGAAAAATTTGAAAACAAACTTGCTCTTCTCCGTATTTACCCTGCTCTAAGGCGAGTACAAAAATCAAACCCACTTTTCAAACTCTGATTATACCGGCTCGTCCATAAACGAGTCTAGAGGCGACCAATGCTCATATTTTGCCAATAATTTCCCTCCATGTAAACACTTTTAGCTTACGAGGTCCTGGTCTAAATTGAAGTATTATTTGAGCCTGGAATTCAAGTTGTGATGCTACCGAAGACTCAACTAGAAAAGTGACTAATGCACCTTAAATATGTCATGGCTTTAAGTCCTTCTTCAAGTTGGCATGGTGCGAAAAGATAGTGGGATGTCACACCATGTGTCTTCCTTGTCACTTGACCACAGCTCGTCAGAATTCAAGCTCCGTCACCAATGACACTCGCGTTTGCATTAAGTGCGTCGTTAATAAATGCCTACTCACTCATCTTCTTGCAATGTTTAAAAAACACTTTTTGTACAGAGACAATATTACATTATACAGTTGATAATTTTATTGAGTATATTAAAACACTGCTTTTGTCTTATTAATCTAGATTTTTCTCACATTTTACATTCAAAGGAAATCCTTTTAGCATTGTCATTTTAATAAAACTACTTTTTTTTAATATAATTATATTATATTAATATTGAAATTATGTTCGAATTAATCGGGACAAGCATTTTTTTCTTGTCTGAATTGGCATATGATTATCAGAGATGACTTGAGCCTTCCTCCCTTAATGGGCTATATCTGCCAAGAGGTAATGTTGAAGTTGATTATAATTTACTCGTTTCATTTGTTTTGATTTATCAATTGTCCATTTGTAAGCCTTTCATTGTGGCAGGTGGTGGCTATAATTTTTGGGTCCCTTGAAACACGTGTTACTTTTACTCTTTCTAAGATGGATATTACTCTAAGGAAGTGTTCTAAAATAATCACTCTTTATGAACACAATTCTATGATTGTGAGAAATATAGCTACGGTTGTTGGTGTGTGTAATTCAAGCGTTTCAAGACTTTTAAGAACATTTCAAGAGTCTGGAACATCGTCTCCAAATTGAAAAGGAAAACGTATGCTCAAACTATAAACCGAGAAAATTCTAATAAGAAGTAGCAAAATAAATCCAAGAAAGATAACCAACGACTTTTGAAGGGTTTATTGGATTATGTTGTTGAAGTGATCCTCTTAACCATAAGGAAAAGGCTTCTGGAAGCTAGCTGTAAGGCAACGAGACCGAGGAAAAAGCATTTTCCAGTTTAGAAAAAGTGAAAAAAACGTTTTGCATAAACTAAAAATACCGATCCTGAACTGTTAACTACTAGAAGAAGGTGATTTTTAATGGATGCAAATTAGGTGTAGTTAGACGATTCATATTCAGCAGACTGTAAAAAACATTTCTAAACAAATGTTATGGGGGTTTCTTACAACAAATTGCATGGTAGTTCAGTTTCTTTTATATCCATGACAAATTCTGTCAAATACATATAAATATTGCACAGTAGAATTTTTGCATTCATGGATACATTTGATGGAACATTTCAACATGACTTGGTTTCTTGTCACAATTTAAAATGCAAGCAATTAAAATAAAAGTGCTTAATTCGCCTGGTAATTCACAAGATCTAAATCCTATTGAGAATTAATGGCATACTCTCAAGAATCGTTTTGCTAAGACGAATTGCACATCAAGAGAACAAGCGATGAAAAGTGCTCTACAAATGTGGTTCCACGATGTGCACAGCACTAGCACAGTCAATACCATGACGAGTTGAAGAGGTTATTTCTGTTACAGAAGGACATATTTCGTACTAATATTAAGGGTTTTTTGTCTACTTAAGGTATTTAACGGTTAAAAACTAAGGATGTAGAAAAATCGTTTTCTTACCGTTTGTCCCAATTAATTCGAACATTATGGTATATAGTTATATTGGTATTGGAAATTATTATTCAAAGTAAACAGTGCTCAAACTCTACCGACATATTTGAAATTTTTTTCAAGAAGAAATGTTATTTAAATGCTTCTTAAAGTTCTAAATTCCATTATTCTGGACTTTTTTATATGAATACATACGGACATGATATATTATAGAGATAAATGGTTTTGTGAAGCCTTTCATAAGTACAAAAATCGATTCTAAAAAGTAAAATAAATTTGAATGAAATGGAGCGTAAAAGTTTATTCACACAAAATTCTGCAATTTGCTTTGTTTGAAAGCCATTTAAATATATTTATTAAATCTATCTTCGGTGCATTTGACAGGCGGCATTCGTACAATTGAAAAATCAATTTAACTCATAGCTCGGCCATGTTTTGTGTGCTCTTTCGTTTCCATTAAAGCATATCCATTATTAAATATATTTTTGTAGATATTTTTTCCTTGTAAAGAACTTTATTGATATTCAAAGATATGTATACCGTAAAATCCGGCGTAAAATGTGCACTTTGAGTACCAAAAATAAGATCGAAAAATTAAGGGTGTGCTTTATACGCCGAATATAAAAAAGATAGCTTTAAAAATAACAAAAAGGATGGGCATAAAAAAATTTACTTCTAGATGTATCGAAACACTGTTTTTTAAAAGAAACGACTTGCCTTATGAACAAGAACAGTTGTAGTTCTAGAAGAACACTATTTTTCAAAAGTCTAGGATAATACCTCGAATAAATGACTTCAAAACATAAAAACAATGTATATTAATATTTCAGATTTCTTCGTTAAAAAGAGGGAGCGTGTTATACGGCGAATATACATAAAAATTTTAAAAAATTAGCTCGAAAGTTCAGGTGCGCGTTATATATATATACACACACACATATATATATATATACTTGAGGACCCGACAGACGTTGTCCTGTACACACATCTTAAATTCAAAAATTCCAAATTTTTATGAATAAGCTTTAACAATCTGGACCGTTTTGAGTAAAATTGAGTAAAATTTCAAACACTAATTACATCTGAATGTAATAATTTAATTAACACACGATTTATTTCAACAAAATAATAACACGAAGTGACAAAATGTTTTCCTGAAATGATCACAGCACCAACTGTCGGGACCAACTTGAATTATAATAAAAGATTTTTGAATATTCGATACTGCGATCGTAGCGCAGTCTGCCGGATCCGATGTAAAACTTTTCAAGATCAACAATTTATAAATAAAAAATAAATTAATTAAACATTTCTAAACCGAATTATAAATCTAAATCATTCTCGAGTCCACTGGAATAGACAAAAACATTCATCAAAATCGGTCCAGCCGTTTAGGAGGAGTTCAGTTACATACACACGCTCAGAAGAATTACATATATAAAGATTATTTGAAAATATATTAATTAAAAACGTTAAAAAGCGTGTATCTTCTGCATTTTCGTAACAATAAAGACCCAGTTTGGCCAGTTTGGGTGAAAATTAATTTTCGACGCCAACATACGTCTTTTTCAATTCCTACTATTAACTCACGATCTCTTTACATATTTTATTTATTTGTTTATTTATTTATCTTGGTGGAATTTTCAATCGTTAATAAAAAACATTTTAAAGCACTCAATTGAGCTGAAATGTAATGTACATGATTATTTTGGATGACAATACAATAATTTAATTATAATTAATAAAAATTAATTGATTAAAGCTTATTATGTAAAAAATTACAAATACAGCCACGTTGGCGACCCTTTTGGCAACATATGTCAAAATTTGAAAAGGTATTTTTCTCACGTGTTAAAGCATTCAGTTGAAAGGAAATTTTATTTTATAACAATAGCGTTGTTACAACAATGCAGGTGAATGTTGAGTTGTATTTTTTGAATGTTTTTAATTAATATCTTTTTAACTAATTGCGATATCGGATCGAATTGTGAATCTAAACCATTCTCGAATTTACTTGAAACCACATAAAACATTTCATCGAAATC